>QFDD01005836.1:0-20548 GCA_006871305.1 Vachellia collinsii | reverse complement strand
CCTTCCGTCTTCCTTCTTCTTTCTTTGTTTTTTTTTTTAATATAATATAATATTATATTATTTATTTTTACTATTCACTATTCACTATTTACTATTCACTATTATTATTATTATTTTTATATAATTACCTAATGAATTCTTTTATCACTAATAATTATTTTCTTAATTATAATTAAGGCAAAAATAAAATAAAATTTAGGATGTTACAAACAGAATAGAGATAACCTCGAATTGAATTTTTAGTAATTAATTAATATATTGCTAATTATGGGATTTTGAGCTAAATATAATTATTTAAAATACTTAGAGGCCTCATATAATTATGATAAAAATGGGGGAAAATAGCTTGAGGACTATATGAATTTATAAATATTGTTTTAAGCTTAACTTCAAAGCTAATTACTTGTAAGAAAATGAAAAGTACAGGAAAATTTAGGGAAATCCCGAAAAGGTACTTCCAGAAAGAGTTTGAGATGGAGAAAATTAGTAAAGTACCTCTTGACTTATATAAATTTCCTATGATGATGGATTGGTCAAAAGATCAAAGGATTTCCAAAAAGAATTTCCATAAGAAAATTAGAGGAGAAAAAGAAAATAATTAATTTGATAGGCTTAGAGTTATCCAATTGGTATTATCAATATACCATATGAAAGACCAGAAAAGGGTGATATTTATGCATTAAAAGTTTTTGGTGAAAAGTTGTATTATCATATATCAGTGGACCCCGGAAGGAGGAGTTTTACAAAAAGAAAAAGGATCCTACACGTGGCAAGCAAGCAACGGTGAGAGAGCTATGAATAGGCTAGCCACGGTGAGAGAGGAGACACGAAGGAAAAGGAAGAGAGGAAAAGAAAGAAAGAGGAAGGGAAGGGAAGGAAAGAAAGAAAGAAAGGAAGCGAGAGGAAAGAAAGGAAGAGAGAGGAAATGTACAAAAGAGAAGAGAGAGAGAAAGAAAAAGAAGGAAAAAGACAAAAGAGAATAAGGAGAGGAAGAAAAAGAAGGAGGAAAAGAGTAGGAAATATCAGAAGAGTCTACCAGACTCAGGAGCTCAGAACAAAGTAAGCCAAGCTAACTCAAGTATACCAGATAGCAACTATATTAACTTTAACATTAATAATGCTTATAATTGTTAATATAATTGTTTGCCATGATTGTATGAGTTGTGTGATATTGACATGCAAATATTTGCATATATTTTACATTGGCCATATGCTAGTTCACTTTAGCAGTATGTAATAAGATATGCTTATAGTCATAAATAGTTATAGTAATAATCATGCATATTAATGTGTTTGTTAGTACACTTTGCAAGGAAGAGCCCTAAAAGTGGAGGAATGGCTCAAATTAATATGGGAATAGGCTTATGAGATAAAGTTTGTAATTAAGTATCCAAGTTGTGATATATAATTTTATGTGCTAGCAATTTTAGCATGTGGTGTATTATCTAAGTGTTAAATAATTATGTTGGATACGTTAAATATCCATGATTTTAAGTAAATAAGTTGATAAGTGGAAAAAGGGTTCAACACCATTATTAAACCCTTAAGTTGAACTAAGTTGAAAATAGGGTAAACAAGATCCAAATTTTATGAAACTTTACAGTTAAATATTAAACATTCCAAGCTTTAAAATGAGCCATAGTTTTCCTAATTTGGATGTGTACACAAAAAGTTATGTATTTTCAAAGTTTGAAGAAAATCTGGAAAAATGCTGAAGAATCCGAAAATGACAATGCAACTTGAGGCAATAAACTATATCAATTGAGCCTTATTTTGGCCAAATTAGTATTTTTTTTTTCCCTGTAGAGGATTGGACAAGCTTCAATTGGAGACCTGAACCACTTAATTTGGATTTCTTTAGAATTAGTTATGATTTTTCAAAGTTGATCTAAATTTCAGAATTTTTACCAAGTGAACAGTGAAAATGAATAGTAATGCGAGAACAATTTTAAAATTTCACTTGATTTACTAATTCTAAACATTGGAAGGTATTTAAGTGGTTTAAATATGATCTCCATTGAATATAAAAGAGTCATGAAAAGTGACTTGGCATTGTTTGGTATTAGAGTGCGGTTCTGGCTGAGATATGAATTGTTGTACTTTTGGTAAATGTTTGAAATATTATTGTTGTGCATTGCTTTGTGCTTTTGACAAGAAATTAAGTATAGGGGTGAGTTAGCTCAGTAAGTCTGGACCAAGTGCTAGTTAAGCTTTATCCAATCATAAAAGTTACTCTGAGCTAGTATTAAGTTAGAGGACAAGATTTTAGACTTCGGATAGGGTGGAGACTCAGGGAGAAAGTTACCACATAAAGTGAGCATTGGTTAAAGACTTGTACCTATTAAAGTAAATAGTGTCCAATCCAATAAGGCAAGAGGATCCGGAGGAAGATCAAGGATTATGTACCCTTGAAATTGGCTCTAGAGTAGTGACTATCAATTAGTTACATTATGACTAAGTTAAGGAGGTCCAGCCAAAAAAAAATTCCTAGTCTAGTACCCGTCTACTTTAGACTGAGATATGGTATAAGTATAGTGGACTAGGTGTAATTGAGTATATTTCAGAGCACCCTACCAAAAAGTTAGCAATACATTAATTCTTTAAATGGATAAGAGCTCCATCCAAATTGGCTAGAGGGAACATCATGATAAGATAAAGCCAGTTCAAGTTAAGTGCAGATTATGGTGAGACTGATGTCACTCCTATTTAAATTAATTATGTATCTCATATGCCTACCCAGCAAAAATGGATTAAGGATTGATGCATGATGAGTGTATGGATAATCTGCATTATGAGAAGTGAGTGATGAGGTGATTGAGGAATGATCAAAGTTGTAAGAAAGTAATGCTCCTTTGATAAAGATGATGTTGAGTAGAGTTAAGGCTAGTAGAATACCTGTGATGTTTAAAAGGTACATGAACATAGTAAGACCCTCGAATGCAGTATTAGAGTTAAAAGAAAAGACCTCAGGCGAGTAAATTTACAAAGGCTAAGTAAACACAATGTAAGGATTGCAGAATTAAGGGCAAGATGGGATCGACAAGAGTAAGATAGATAAGCTATGAAAGAAGTAGCAGTAGCAACCTCAACAGTTACAGCAAACTGCTTAACAAGTACCAGTCTAAGTTCAACATCAATAAGAGCTGAAAAAAGAAGTGTACTAGCAGCTAAACTTGAAAATGTTTGGTAGTAGATTGCCTACTTTATAGATATGATTTCTAATCATTTAAAGGATCCATACATGTGAAAATTGCAGAAGTTACATAAGCATAATACTAAATGGTTAAGTGATCATTAGAGCTACCGAAAGAAAAGCCAGGTAGCATTTCATAAAGATACAGATGATGAGAAATAGAGAAAGATGTGATATGTTGTACCAAGAAATTGTAAATATAAGTAAGTAAGAACTTAGAGATGTCATATGTGATAAGATTGAGACCAGTGACATTTCATTATGTCCTCAGGCATCAAAGAAATGTGTGACACTTAGGCCAATAATGGAATTTAGAAATGAAGTTCTCATTACTAAATGCCACTACTAAGCAACTAAGAAAGTTGAGAGAGGCTTCCCTCACTGGGACACAGTATGTTGCAATATGATAAGAAGAGTAAGTACCCAACAGAAAGTATGCCAGAGAAAAGTTTTAGCCAGAAAGTATTTCTTCGAATTGGGTGGTAATTCTCCGATGCCAAAATAATCTTGCCCTAGCAAAAAGCAAGTTACTTCTTGATAGACAGGGAGAAAAGCAAATCCCTTATAGGCAGGGATAAGATGACACAGATCGCCCTAGCAAAAGGTGAGCTACTTCCTGATAGACAGGGAGGAAAGCAAATCCTTGATAGACAAGGATAAGGTGGGACAGATATTCTAATGGAGAACCATTGTGTGCTCCCTAAATTTTCCCACAAGAAAGTAAGAAAGAAAGAAGTAAAGGCAAGGCATTCAAAGTAAGCCTTTCCCAATATGAAAGACATATAAATGAGCTAAGAGTATAATAGGGGTAAAATCCCTTGAGTTACTTAGGTACTATGAAGAGAATGTAAAATAATGAGTCCTCTCCCTGCAACATTAAAGTACTAATTAGAAACGGTAAGGATTGCTAAATCCTGAGATATAGCATGTTGCCATAGAAAAGCTAGTAAGTGAGTTGGCTGAAGAAATAAATTAATGTCTGAAAGTCTAAGAGGCATAATAGAAGGAATGTGGCCTGAGAAAGATAAAAGTTATGAGTCAAGGTAATATGAAAGAAAGATGATTTCAAAAAGTTAGCAATGTACAGAGACAAGAATGATGAGATGACCTAAGAATTGTGAAAAGTAAACACTGTATAGAGGAATCGCACTAGATTCCAAATGGTCACAGTAGACCTAAGATGGCTCAAAGAGAACAGCAAGTCAGAAGAAACATTAGTGAGATCGCAGTTAGATCTCAAGGTCGCAGTAGACCTATAGAGTCATAGAAGTACGAGTACAGTACTGGGAAGTTAATAACCAAGGATGAGTTTAAGATACGGGAACCTCCTCAAGTTGGGTAGCTACTACAGAGAGAGTATCCTTGACTATTTCTTTAGATAGTCTAGCTGTCAATTAGGCTAAGCTTATTCCATTCAAAGAAAAAGTAAGTGCAGAGCTGCAAGTCTTGAATGAGGCACAGTCAGGCTAACTAAGTACAAGATAAGGATGTAAAAAAAAATAGAAAGAGCCCCAGGCATAGCATCAACTCACTAAGTGTCAAGGAATAAGAACCTAAGGGTGAGTTGAAGGAAATACCATTGAAAGCCATAAAGAGAAAGACAACAGGTCAAAGTCAAAGTTTAGTCAAAGAGTTCTTAGCAAATATGGTTTATAATAACATCATAATAGCGAGCATATGCTATGGCACTCATATGAATGAAGTACCTAAGGAAAGAAGAGCATAAGTTTAAAGTTATGCATTAAGTCTAGCCGAGGACCAATAACCAATATTTGTTAGATTAGTAACTAAAGAGCTAATACTCTCGATTTTGAGAATGAAAGGTTAGACTATTATCCGTTCATGGTTAAAGATGATAATATTATAAGGATGACATCCAAAATTAGTTAAGACTCCCATGAATTTCTTGAGATGCCTACAGGCTTGACAAATGCCCTTACGGTAAGCTTAAGCTACATGATAGAAAATTTTGACAAAACCTGCACTAGGTTGTCATAGCCTTTAATAAGGATATCCTAGAGTGCTCCAAATCCTTATAGAAGCATTAAAGACAATAGAGAATTGTTCCAGGTATTTGTGAAAGAGAATATTTAAATGCTAAACTCAATAAGTGTATATTTTGGGTTGAGTAAAGTTAAATTCTTGGATCATGTAATACCTCATGATTAGAGGTCATAATGAGTTCTAGTAAGGCAGAACCAATCCCTAGATGGGAGCAACCCAAGCCAGCCATAGAGATCCCAAACTTTTTTGGGTTTAGCAATTTATTTTACACGAAACTATTCTCGAATTGTGTTATTGTTGACTAAGCTCACCAGTAAGAATCAGTACTTTATGGCATGTAAAGAGTGAGGCCAGTTTTGAAAAGTTGAAAGAAGGCTAACCACAACCTTATTCCAGAGGTGATAAAGACTTATACAGTCTATGATAATGCCTACAAGCAAGATAGTAAAGCAGGGTGGTAGCCAATGCCTCACAGTAATTAAAGCTTCATGAATGAAATTTTCCACTATTATTTTGAGCTAGCAACAATTATATACACTTTAAAGATAGGGAGGCAAGATCCTATATAGCATTAGTAAAGTAAGATGATAATCATGAGGGTCTCAAGTAATAGCAAGACTAGAAAGAGTCAAACTTGAGACAAGGAAGATGAATGGAGCTGCTCAAAGACCATGACTACAAGAAAAGATGTTGTCTAGGTCAAATAAAAGCAAGTGCCGATACCCTAAGCAGAAAGACACTGTAGGTGGCCATAAGAATGTTAAAAAGTAAGAGTTACTAGAGAGCTTCAGAGATTGAAGCTTAATGTCTCATATATGAGTGCAAGTAAAGAGTCATGAAACTAGTCAACTAACGAGAGATCTAGAATGTAAGGTTAAAGGAACTTAGAGACAAGTTAAAGCTGCTTCAAACTATTAAAGCACGGAATAACCAAGGGAAGTTAGAGATTTTAGTAATTCCCTACTGGAATGCTAAAGTTCGGAAAGAGAATGTTATATCCCTCCAAAGTCTTCTTTAAGGCAATGAGTATAGATAAAACTTAATGAAAGTAAGTACACCATTCTCCCGGGTATGACTAAAGTGTATTATGAAATGAAGTATTTCAGTGGTAGCATGAAATAAGATATCACAAAGTGAGGGGAAAGATGCTTCACTTGCCAAAGAGTAAAGATAAGATGTTAGAAGCCATCAAAGATTATTGTAATACATGTGGATACTAAAATGAAAAATAGAATATTATAGTGATAAAGTTCATCAATATAGTTGCCAGAAGCATTCAGTATAACATGATATAAGTTATAATAAACAAATTAACCAAGTTAATATATTTTCTGGCAATTTAAGTCAACTAACTATTAAAGAAGTTGGCTTAGCGGTACATCAAAGAGGATGGTCTGATTGCATTAAAGTGCCAAAGAATTTTATGTTAGATAGAGAGCTATATGTCTTATTCAGATCTTAAGAGATCTCTTCAAGAGGTACCAAGCTGAGGTAATTAACCTCACATGAGTGAGTAGTCTGTGAAAGTAAAGCAGACAGTAGAATTGTATGGGGTCTAAGGATACAATATCAGGTTGCAGTAAAGCTTTAAGTGTTAAAGAAAAAGCTGCAAGTAATATAAAGTCGGCAAAGGATCATGCCAACAAAAGAATGCGACCATTAAGATTCAAGGATTGGAAATTAAGTTTGCCTCCATATTTCTCAAACTATAAGTAGCGGTCGGTCGATAAAAGACAAGACATCTATTTAAAGAAAGATGAAACTATTTTAAGATGTCCCTAAAGTTGGACCAATAGCTTATGGTTTAGCATTATCCCCAAACTTAAGTCAGGTTGGCAATGTATTTGATGCTTCCCAGTTTATAAAGTATAATCTAGACCCAGCTCATATTATAGAGTGTGATACTCTAAATGATCTGGCAATGATTAGCTCCAAAGGAAGCTACTTGCGAAACAAAAAAGGCTAAGATATACAAATATCGAGGATGAAATTTAATTTAAAGGGGAGAAAAATGTAATATCTAGGTTTTCAATAACTTGATATAAAGGCTAAATAGGTGACTAAGGATCAATTAAGAGTCCAAAAGAATATGTGCTACTCTACCAAACATAGAAAAAGTAAGGGCAAAATGGTTATTTTGAAAAAGTAAGGGACTAAAGTGTCACTTTGGAGTTTCAAGGACCGCAAAGTAGTTTTAAAAATGGGACTAAAGAGGAAATATTGAAATTTGAGGTACCAAATTGCCATTCATGAAATTCAAGGGCATTTTAGTAATTAATGAAAAGTCAAAGGCATTTTGGTTAAAGTTTGACCAAAATATTAGAAAATTTTACAGAGTCCCAAAAGATAGAGAAAAATCCACTGATCATTAATTGAGACCCGGTTCAGGTCAGAATGACAAGAATAACCATTATGGGAATTTTAAAGGTTATTTAATATTCAGATATTTAATATATAAATAATTAAATATAATTATTTAAAATATCCAGAGGCCTCATATATCTGATTTCAAAGCAAGGATAAATAGCTCAAAACTTGTAGAAAATTATAAAGTTGTTCCCAAGAAAAAGTCGGAGACAGCTTCCTGTAACTGCAAGGTTAAAAGGCCAGAAGAAGATTTACTTGGCCATCAAGTAACAAAAGATTAGTCTCCAAGTAAAGATAGGGTGGTAATTTCGATAAAGGTTACTTGGCCATTAAGTAAGGACAAGATGATAATTTTGAAGAAGTCACTTTGGCAACAAGTAAGGGTATTTCGGTAACTTTACCCATATTAGAAAAAATGCCCAAGACACAGAAATTTGCAAAATAGTCCCCTGATGTATATTTGAGGCAAGATTGAGGTTAAAAGAACAGAGATAACCTCGAATTGAATTTTTAGTAATTAATTAATATTTGGCTAATTATGGGATTTTGAGCCAAATATAATCATTTAAAATACTTAGAGGCCTCAAATAATTATGATAAAAATGGAGGAAAATAGCTTGAGGATTATATGAATTTATAAAAATGGTTTTAGGTTTAACTTCAAAGTTAATTACTTGTAAGAAAATGAAAAGTACAGGAAAACTCAGAGAAATCCCGAAAAGGTATTTCCGGAAAGAGTTTGAGGTGGAGAAAAATTAGTAAAGTACCTCTTGACTTATATGAATTTTCTATGCTGATGGATTGGTCAAGAGATCAAAGGATTTCTAAAAAGAATTTCCATAAGGAAATTAGAGGAGAAAAGGAAAATAATTAATTTGATAGGCTTAGAGTTATCCAATTGGTATTATCAGTATACCATATAAAAGAACAAAAAGGGGTGATATTTATGCAGTAAAAGTATTTGGTGAAAAATTGTATTATCATTTTTCAATGGAATTCAGAAGGCGGAGTTTTAAAAGAAAAGGGTCCTACACGTGGCAAAAATATGCTTGCTCGCCAAGCCAAAAGTTTGGCTATAAATAGGATAGCCACGGTGAGAGAGAGGAGGCACTCAGCAAATCTTGTACACGTACCAACTCTTTTAACTTCAGTTATAGTGAAGTTGAAATACTACCTGATTCTTATTGTAGGACTTAAATGAACAGTTAATATTGATTCTGAATGAAAGATCTACTTTTTATATTTATCAATGTTTTTTCAAATTACTCTTATTGATATTTTCTTAACAATAATCAAATAACCTGGGGTTGGGGTGTTTTAAGAAAAACATCCCACATTACTAATTTAACTAGCACCTTAATCAAATCAATAGGCTAAATAGGTCTTATATTAAATACTAGAGAAGTTTTTTTTCTTCCAACTCGTTTTTTATCTTATTCATTTCGTTCTTCCTCTGTATGTAATTTTTTCGTTGTTTAAATGACGTTAAAGGGATTATTCATTTTATCATTAACCTTTCTAATTTGATGCACCATCAGACAACGTTACTATTGTACAGTGATCATGATTTTTTTTTTTTTGTAGTTAAAGTGAGAAATTGTTAATATGTATAAAAATGTATATTTTCTCTTCGTTCCACCCCCCGCCCGGGGGGAAGGGGGGGATGCAGTATACAATATGTATCTGTCGGCAAAGTGGATTAATCTTCATGCCATATTAATACATAGGGAAAATTAATACTGTAGTATTTCAACTTTTAACTTATATGTGATTTAGTCCTTCAACGATGATTAGATGTGATTTAGTTCCTTTCTGAATTTTCAACTATTTTATAACTCAGTCCATTATCTTTTTTTTATTCTTATATATTATCTTTGTTATTATTGAGTCCTCCTATGTGGCCAAAATTGTTTTCAACTGAATTCCACATGCCAAAAGTTCTTCCCACGCAACTCAATGTCTACGGTCCACCTACTCGCTGGTCTCCACCAGTTTGACTCTGATCACCTTCAACCTCATTGGCTACTCTCCTTTTTGCTCACCATTGTCTCTTTCCTCACTAATAATATAAATTTTTATTGTTTGAATTGGAATTATGTCATGATGCAGAAATGCGTGGGCCTTACTAGACGAAATGAGCTAAAAGCTTATTGAAATGGGTCAAATGGGTAACATCCATGTAGGATTGGATATGAGAGTACAAGCAGAAAGGAAAGCAGTGTAGAGGTGTCGAAGATATTTGTGAAGTGTCTTTCCCTTGAGCTATTCTTCTTTCTCTCCGATTAGCTTCTACCCTTCTTTATATAATTTATTCTCCTTGCTGTAATTTTCACAGACTATAACCGAACAACTAGTGTGCGTGTGTGTGCAGTGAACTTTCCCTCGTTCTCATTATTTGTTATCTAGGTTTTGGGAAGATCATAACAAATTATCAGGTTAAAATCTTGCCTTCCATAAAAAAACAAAAAAAAAAAAAAGAAAGCAAATTGAAGCTCTAAACTACCATTTCAAAGTAGTGCCGGTGGATCAAGTTTACTCTAGCCCCAATATGTATTAATTAATAATTTAAAAATAGTAAAAATATTAATAATAGAAAATTTTAATAATAGATAACCTCTTTTATACCCCATCCCCCCACTCCCACCCTTTCACATCCACCGGATGTGGGACTAGATAACCTTTCACTCTTCCAATAACAATGTAATGAAATAGTGAGAATATACAATTCCAATTCATAATCAATGCATGGGTACGCATGTGATCTACAAAAGAATGGCCAATGAGATGGCTGGAGAGAGCTTGAATACCTAGGAAGGAATGGGAAAACTCGCTACAAAAAAAGGTGGACTTTGTAGCTTTTTAACTGCTACAAAGGATTAGCAACCTACCCCATTTGTGCTACTCAATACAAAAACACATAAACCACAACGAAATCCTCAAGTTTGTATTGGTCATAACATGGTTAGATTCGGTTTTGCGGTTTAGATGGGCTTTATTCCCACCACTTCAATACATGCAACATAAGGGATGCTATTACAACATATTCCTTGAGTTCTAAATATCTTAATTTGATTAGATCAAAGATGTTAGTTAAATTACTTGATATGACATATCTTTTTAAAACACCTTAATCATCTTCCTTAATCCCCCATCTTTCTCCTGCTTAATTATTATTGAAAAAGTATAAATATGGATAATTTGGGAAAAAAACAATTGCTAAAAAATATAAATATATTATACATTTAAAAGCAGGTTTAAGTCTATGATTAGATCATATATTAAAAGTCAGAAAAGTACATGATTTCCTTTGCTTTATTTCCATCACAAACTTACGGTGGAGCTAAGGTAGTTTGGAGAAAAAAAAAGATTTAAAAAAAATGTAACTAGTCATATTTTCATAAATATTTAGTATTCTTTCTAGATCGGTTTTTACACAAATCTGATCTAGAAAGTAGTTAAGGAAAAATTTTTTTTAAACAAAGGTATAACCAGTGACATTTTTATAAACATTAGAAGGTTTTTTAAAATCAGTGCCTCTAACAACCAAACTAAAATATATTTACTAAAATATATTTTAACAGTAAACATATTTTTTTAAAAAAAATTAAAAGACATTATAGGGGATGTACACCCTTTCTGGCAAAGATTTTTTTTTTTTGAAACTATTGATAACATTACTCATAAGAGTACAATAGAAGTCCAAAAGCTAAACCTAGTCTAGAAAAGATTTAAAAACCCTAATATCTTTTTGTTTTGCCCAATAAAAACCCTTATATCACTTCCCCATTTTTGCTAACAGTAGGAGGTAAACTTTAATATTCATATAGTGATAAGTATTTAGGACTAGATTTTATATCTGTATATCGAGCATCTCTTGCTAAGCAGCGTCCAGTTTTATTTGATTTCCTACAAATGTCATTGTCAATGCCTTCTTCAATTTATTTTCTAATGATGTGTTGATAAAAATTAGATATGGCCATTATTCAACGTTTCTTCAGCGGCTTTGCTTTCAGATTAAGTTTTTTTTCCCCGAATACACTTGAGATTAATCTTCAAAATTCTTAGATCTAAATTTTTTCTGAAATTTTTTTTTATTTTTGTTTTTTTGGACCGGTTCTTAAGTAATTGATCTCGAAAATTTACAACCTTCTAAACTACCATTGTCTAGACATGTTATAGATCTCTTTTAGAAAGCCATTTTCACCCTGTTTATACGTCAATTTTTGTATTTGGGCCCCTTTAATAATTTGTACTGGAAAATATATTCTTGATAGAAGAAAGGGAATAACCCTTTTAAATATGTAAAATCAATAAGCATAATTTAAAAAAATATCAATTATAAGCAAAATGGATTGAGGTATTTCATTTAGAACAAAAACAGATCCCTAAATTAATATTATTACATGAAGGATAAGAAGAGGTAGAAATATTCATACATGACAATTGAACCAAATCCACAAAAAAAAAATAAAAACAACTATATTCATCCACAGAAAATATTCAATCACCAAATAATGCATACAATTCAGACAAATTAAAATGTTCATATATCGAGTCTTTAGCAAACCATAATTAAATTAAATCTATAGTGAACTCCAATAGTGTCCAATACAATTAATGGTGTGTGGGGCTCTAAAATATCCATATCCATCATCGATCACCTGTAATATATTTGACAAAATTTTAATACAAAAAATGATTATGTATAAAAATAATGATACTAATATAATATATGGAATATATATGTGAACGAGTCACGTGTTTCTTTTTATGGTAAGACCCTTTTCTAGACTTTCTAATTCCAAGAACACTTATTTATTTATTTTTTATTTAACTATCCTATCTATCCTTCTCCACATTGAAAGAGTCCCACACACTACGCCCGCCCACACACACACACACACTTTCTCCTTTTATACCACACATGGATGATAGAACATACACGCATCCTCCCTTTTTGTAATGATAGATCGTATGTGGATGCTCTTTGAGTCATACATAGAATGTTTATTATCTAAACTAAACACTATAATTTTATGATTAGAACATGATTAATATCACCAAATTTAATTCCAAGTCTTATTTAAAAAAATAGATAGATCATCAATACTTTTTTTAAACAACTTAAAACCCTTCTCTCTCCAAAGGGCTGGAGACTACACACAAAATCACTTCTATAAAAGAGGTTTCTCAAGTCTAACGTTTTGATCTTTTAACGTTCATTTTGTGGTGAACAAATTTACTTGTGATATCCATGAGTTGCTGGACTCATTGGCTCTCACATCCAACATTAATATGGCTAGATAGTGAGAGGATGTGCCTCTCATGTCTAGCATAGACGTTAGAGGATGTGCCTCTCACGTCCAGCATAGATTTGAGAGGCTCAGCCTGTCACACTTTACTTATCACCTCTTAACACCTCATTAGAGACCATTGTTGAACCATTTAACTATCTTTCATACATAGAATTAGCTAAAGCAACAAAATTTAAAAACTTACAAAGTTACTATCCATTTGGTACGTTTTCTAATTTTTAGGTCAACTTTGAAAATTTATAATTAATTCTAAAAAAATTGAAATTGAGTAGTTCAAGTCTCTAAATGAAGCTTATTGAATTGCCTATAGGGAAAAAATATCTATTTGTCCAATTTCTTAACCAATTAATATAGTTTAATTTGTAAAACTCCTTTCCAAATTTTTCCTTTAACTTTGGGAAACCATAACTTTCTGCCTACACATCCAATTTTAGAAAACTTTGGCTCATTTTAAAAATTGAAATGTGTAGTATTTTTCTAAAACATTTCAAACTATTTGGATTTCATTTATCCTGTTTTGACTCCACCTTAAGTTTGGCCTTTGTTATGGGCCTTGGACCCCTTTTTAAGTTATTTTGCATGCTCACTTTCCTCTCCTTGTGCATGTCACAATTTTACATGGTAATCTAGCATACTTGGCCTATTTACACGGTACATATATCATGCTTCATAGTGTTTAGGTTTATCATACAATATTCCAAAAGCCAAGGGAACAACATAAAATTCATTTCTAATGTAACTAAACTTCCCTTTCATTTGAAAACCACCCACTTTTACTCTTGTGACTCCTTGCCTTTGATCTTAGAACTTTGTCTTAGAATGTGTTATGATGGGAGAGTGAGATTTCAAGGAAATCCCCATAATAGGACATTAATATCAATGACATTAATATGCATAATTGTCACACATATCAATCTAGTCATACATACATGTGAAATGCTATCACTTGAAATGGAATTTGCACATAGTATGACAAGTCATAACTACCAACACATAGAACATTTTCTAGCATATAAACATGGAAAAATTCATCAATAAAACCTATAAATCATATTAATGCAAAAGATAGTAATCTTACTACCTCAATTGTTCACTTTACAAGTAAGTTTCTCAAGTGGTTTCACAACTCCCCTCTTGCACCTTGAGCTCTTCCTTGTGTAAATAAAACTCCTACAGATAATATGATGCATTGGGCATCAACATTAATCCATTTCCAATGCATTATAATAACTAAAAATATATAAAACTCAATATTGGCAATTTCAATCCTTAAACTTTTAAATTTTCTAATTTTGATTCTAATATTTCCATATTTGTTTTCTCACTTTTACCCTACACAATTTTGTTTTCTAAATCTATTGGAAGCATCAAAATTATCAAAAACTCACTCCTTTCCTGTAGCACAGCTGAACAAAATTGCACAACAAAATTCCAACAAATGTGGTTTTCAATTTCTATCACCACACACATGCATAAAATCAATTCTATACCATTTTTCAATCATTTAACAACATAAAAACACTTCTCCCTTGTAGATCAATTTCTTGCAGCAGTAGCCCCATGAGGGTTTGTAATAAAAAATTCAATATTAACTCAAATCACTTCAAACCAAATGCCAATATGTTGTAAATTGCATAATAAATTTATTGGTAACATTCGATTAATCTGAATCACTTTTTGCTTGATTTTCTCTCTCTAAAACCTAAATTTTCAGTAACTCAAATACTTCACTATATCAAAAATTATACCATTTAAAAGGAAAAGAAGAACATGTTGATCAAATCTATGGAAGAAATTGAGCAATTACCTTGATACTTACTTAAAATTTCTCTCCTTCTTGCTCCTAATAATCCCATGCTAAACGTTTTGTTGTGCATCCCATGCTAAGACATAAAAAAATATTTTAAAAAACTCCATGTACCCAAAAGAATACTTCAAGATACTTGATAAACCTTAGCCCTTATTCATATATATGACGTGGCATTCTTTATTGGTAGAGACCTTTTTTTTTTTTTTAAGTAAGGTAGAGACAGATGAAGTTCCATTAATTTTTTTATCTTAAAAAAATGGAAATGGAGATGCGAAATGGACAAGACATGATATAACTGTCATGAAGTATAACACAGCACCTCTGTTCTAGCTGTTACCCATCACAACGAATAAAGGTGTGTGACATGTGGTTTGGACGGGAAATTGAATAAATGGGAATGGAGTGGGATTTGGAATCCGCAGGGCCCCACAAGGCAAGAGCCAGACGCGGGATAGTGTGTAGTACTACCGTGGGTCCCAGCCGGCCACGTCACTCTTCCGTCCCACCAATTAACGGGATTTTCATGATCCCCCCTTTTCTCTCACTCCTTTCGCTATCCCTTTTCTTTTCATTTAACCTCTCATTTCTATTCCCCCCTCTTTATCTTCTCATTACTATACCTAACTATTATTTTATTTATACTGAGTATAGAATGTCATTTTCTTAGTGTAATTTACACTTATATATAAGATTTTATATTCAGAACTCGATGAATGTATATTCCCTTCGCTTCATAATATGAATCACAATTAGAAAAATATTCATCAATAATTTAAATCACTTCAACAGTAATTACTAACTATTTATCAATTTTACGGATATAATTAATACTTAAATGTAACTTATTATATTTTTCTCTCCCCTATAAAACCTCATCTAATACGGATATAGTCCAAAGAATTCTTAATTAAAACAAATATAATGAATTAACTACCATTTTCATGTTCTATGAATCAATTAAATTGGTTAGAATGAGTATTTATGTACTGCAAAAAAGGCAGTACTCCACAGACAAACCAATATGCATTTCCTCCCTCAAAGCAAAGGAAAGAAAAAAGTAGACAAATATTTCAAGTTGATGCACTGTATATGCAGATGAGATCACATAATATAAGCGATACTTGGTCTAGCGAGTTCCTCAGCTTCCTCTCCATTTCTTCAATCGTTCTTCCCATGTTACAAATATGTCCCTCAGCAACTGAGTCGTATACTCATTTTTAACGTGAGAGAACTTTTATTTTAGTTTAAAGACTCACATATTAGTGAAGAAAAACCATATCATATATACGTAATATGTGGATTTTGGATGCCGATGGCTCTATTGATGCATGCATATTCTACTTTAGACCTATTTCATGCTACTTTAAGGACAGGTGAACAACTCAAAAAATTGTTTTGTAGCAAGCAGCAACTAGCAATTCAATATTTGACTAATGGGATATGGGAAGATTTATGTATTACTTATTTTATGTGGTGATACAAGCTCTGGACAACCCATGCAAGTCTTCCCAGTGTAAAACAGGCCGCGTCCGACCTCGTTCAGGCGACGAGCGAAGGATTAGGGCGCTGGGGGAACAGAGAAGGGAAAGGGCAATGGGAACAGGGAGAGATGATAATATAGCCAAAAAAAAAAGGCAAAGTGGACAAAGGGGTTTTGAAAAAGGGCACCCTCTATTCATTTTTTTTTCCTAGACGGGAGAGGCTATCCAATAGCTTAAATGGTCCCTATCACGTCCATTGTTTTATTACTGAGCATGAGAGGAGAATGTAAAATCATCCTTCTGTGTAGTGAACACACCCATATTATTTTGAGTCACTTAATAAAACACAGACTTTTTCAATGAGGCAATGTGGGGTGAAATGGGAACTACTCTCGGTTGTAATACTCAATTTCATCACAATAAGTTAAACCAGTCTACATGAAAAGTCAATCTTAAAATGTCCAAAAATATTGTCCCAAGCAAACAACAAAGGATCATACTTGCCAATTTTTTTTCCTAATTACAACGGGAGGCAATCCTTGGTCAATGTTCTATCGGGGATTAAATGCCAACATCTCTGTCAATAAGAATTTGAATATTGATTTGTCACATTTTCAATGTCTAATCTCTTTCCCTAGACCTACCCAATACAAAAAAAAGGAACCTTTGCAACAGTTGCAAGAACAGCTACACGATAATGATTTTATGACAATTTTGAGTCAAATCACTACAAATTAAGTTGCCTCTTAGTGGTCCCGAAGCATGTGTGAGAGGTACAGAATTTAATCACATTTTTTCATGGCAATAGTTACTATATATGACCATCAGTGAACCAAAGGTCCCATGTGTTAGGACAGGATTTGACCAAGAGGGGGGGTGAATTGGTCTAATAAAAATTTTCGCAACCTTTTGAAACTAAAACAAAGTATGAAAGGAAGTGAACAAAGAGATTTATCCTGGTTCAGTCCACTTGACCTACGTCCAGTCCTCAGAATCCTCTGAGCTTTTCAAATCCACTAATCTCAAAATATTACAACAACACAGAAGGAAGACTCTCCCCCTTCCTAACTCAATTCAACCCACTGACACTTTTGCTCATGTCTTTTCCTACTCAAGATTCTCTAATCTTGAGTTACTCTCACAGAATAAATAAATGTATAAGTACATTCTCCTTTATGAGAATTAAATGATGAACACTGAAGCACTTATATCTGAGAGAATGAAAACAGAGGAGGTAGATGAATAACAATAAATTTGATTTCAATAGTTGCATTCTCTGTCTTTTGAAACTTGAATGCTTCTTCTTTTATAGTTGGAAATCATTAATTATCCGTTAGAGACATTAATGTTTCCATTACACTCATCCTCATCATTCACCTTCCCGCAATAAATGCTTCTGACACGAAGTATGGCGTCTTTGTGATTTTGTCCATTGAATCTTTCTCCGGTGAAGCAATCAGACATTCCATACTCTGTTAATTATTAAAATAAATGAGCATTTGTGAGGGCAGAAGAGATTCAAATAAATATAGCATGAAGAAGGAAAGATTTGAGAATAACGAAAAGCTTCTAACACGCTGAATCACTGTCAGTAAAAGCAAACTCGAGTTGTAGAACCCAAAACTCAAGTGTTTGAAGAAATATCAAAGAAGAAATCAGAATACTCTTCTTGAAACTCGAGTTCTGTAACTAATGCTTGAAAGTTTTCTCATAACTCAAGTTATAATGAAGAAACTCGATTGATTGGAAGTTCATTTGTCACAATACTTTCAACGTTCATCGAGTTCTAATAAGAGTTTTGACAAAACTTGAGTTATAGAACTTAAAACTCGGGTTTACTGAGGTTCAGTAACTTAAAACATTTTAAGTTCTTCGATACTCGAGTTTCATGCTCTAAAACTTCAAGTTATAAGGATTTCAAATCATAACTTTAAGTGTAACTCGAGTTTCATTGGAAGTTTAGAGTTTAAATCAAGTTTGCACCTCGTAATTCGAGTTCTATTTATTAAAACTCAAGTTGTATCAAAACTTTTATTGAAACCTCAAGTTTTGGAAAGAAGTTTTGTAGTTCAAGAATTTTTCAGTCCTTGAAACTCGAGTTCTGTCTCTCAAAACTCGAGTTCTCTCAAAACTTTTGTTGAAACTTCAAGTTGTGAAAGAAGTTTTGAGTCTCACTCTTCGAAACTCGAGTTATGCTTCCCATAACTTGAGTTCCATCAAAACTTTTGTTGAAACTTCAAGTTTTGAGAAGAGGTTTCGTGGTTCAAGGAATTTTTAAAGCCTGATACTCGAGTTCTGCAATGCATAACTCGAGTTTCATCAACTCTTCCATTAAAACTTGAGTTCTCTTGAAAGTTTTAGTTTTCTAAAACAGCTTTAGTACTTGAAACTCGAGTTCTGTCACACATAACTCGAGTTGTGACAAAACTTTTGTTAAAACTTGAGTTCTACTGAAAGTTTTAGATTTCTGAAACTTGTTTCAAAACCTGATACTCGAGTTTTGACTCTCAAAACTCGAGTTTTGACTCTCAAAACTCGAGTTTTGACAACATTTCCATCAAAACTTGAGTTCTTTTGAAAGTGTTGAGTTTTGAAAGCATTTTTACACAATGTAACTCGAGTATTGAACCTTATAACTCGAGTTCTCCCAACACTTTCACTAAAACTCGAAGATTAATTAAAGTTTTGTGAAAATAGTGAATTTTATCATAAGTTCAAAAACATAATTGTTATCATCAAAACATTATCTCAACACCATGTTATAATATGTATATATCATTAATGACAGAAAAATCTCAGGGATTCTGAAGTCCTTTAATCTAGACACAGCAGAAAGAATATTTGTAGCCATTTTTTTTTTAAAAAAACCACCACAAATGTGTCACCACCTTGGCGTTAGGTGGCGGGATGCTGGCTCCATTAGTACTTGCCAATTTTTATGGTTACATGCTCTGTAGTTAATTTTTTTGCTAAAGCATAAGTATTGTCCTACTTGAGGTAATCCTATTTGAGACACTGTTAAAAACTAAATGTGAACACCTCTCCTCCCAAGGATTCAAACCTTGGTTCACAATATTACAAGGGCTACCCCTTTCCACTAGACTAAATGTCTATTGATTGTTCCTCAGTTAATTTTGAACTATAGCTTTAAGTCAAACTAAAGTTTTCAATTTTTCGTGCTAGAGACATTAAGAAACCCATAAACCAAATCAGCTGAACTTTTTTTTATACAAAAAAGCCCATAAACCAGGGAATAACTCCTTCGCCCAAGCATGCTTGAGACATTAAGAAACCCGTAAATTATGGATACTTTGAAAGTTCGTATTTTAGCTATCCTGTGTCACTCTATTCTATTTCAATACATATGCTTTCATTTTCCATTCATGTTTACTTCAGTCAATCCTGATTAAATATTAGTGTGTAAATAAACTAAATTATTACTACCTTTCTTTTTTGGACTGAAATTATTATTATTATTATTATTTATAAACCATTCACCATATAATTGTGCATTTATTTTTTAATTAAATTGATTGAAGTAGTTCATCTGTTGGTGCGTTTCAATCTTGCCTGAAACTAGCTCTGCATTCAATTCTTTCAATACATTATCCCAACACTCTTTGGTAATATTATGAGGATAACCTTTCAAAAGACATGAACTTATTGGTACAAAAATTCTCCTAGCCAACTCCATGTCTGCTGCCGCCATTGCCTAAGACACTGAGTAGTTGAGGGAGAAGGACTGCGACTGATTAAGGTTAAGGGTGAGGGTCTGATGGATTGAGGTTCAAGGACGAGGGTGGAGTGAGAGGGACTAAGAGTCTGAGACCGAATGTGTGTGTGTCTGGGAAGATCATAACAAATTATCACGTTAAAATCTTGCCTTCCACAAAGAGATGGAAAAAAAGAGAGCAAATTATACTTCAATTGTAATGCTCTCATAATTAAGGCGGCAAGCAGACTCCACACCGTGCTTTCAATAAAAATACCTTTAATTGTTATGCACACAATTCAAAGTTAGAAAGAGAGCTTATTACAAAATTTTAATCTATTTAATGGAAGAACCGGATAAATTCATTCATCATACTTCACTTGTAAAAATCAAGATTCTTTAACACTGCCTTTTTTTTAAAAAAAAAACTGATCGATCGTCAAATAAGTGCACCCACCAACACACATAGCAGTCATTCCGTGTGAGATGAGAAAAGTTGTTAGTCAAATATAAGTCTTAATACAATTACATGGTCAAAAGTAGTGCCGGTAATACGGGCCAACCCGCAGGGTGCGGGTTGGCCCGCCGCGGGTTGAGCCCGCCGCGGGGCGGGCTCAAATACCCGCATCAATCTGGGTTGGGATTTTCCCAACCCAGCCCGCCACG
>QFDD01005835.1:0-11879 GCA_006871305.1 Vachellia collinsii | reverse complement strand
GGGGGGGGGGCGGAATGATCATGATGCGTTGGAACATTTTACAATGGACATTACCTTCCCAACGTAAAGGTCGATCTTTCCTGGAGCACCTCCTACGTACCCAAAGTCTGCATCAGCCATCTCTCCGGGTCCATTTACAATGCACCCCATGATAGCAATCTGATACAGCAAAACGAAGAGTACTTTGAATTCTGTTAATGCTATTTTGTACAGAAGAATTATAGCACATTGTAGGTTATAAATGATCCAAAAAGCAGTACTTGGGCCAAAAAAGAGTACAAAGAGATTACCGAAACACCGGGCAAGTGTGATGTCTTCTCTCGTATTTGTGCACTTACTTCTTGAAGGTCGAACAAAGTTCTACCACAGGATGGGCATGACACATACTCCTGCAACATAAGTTAGGCATATAAATAAGGATCAGGCCTGTGTCTTAAGTCCAGTGTAAAGTCTTCTCTGTGGCCATGGGTATGGCAACTGACTGTTTTTGTATTCCTCATTCTGCATCCTTGGAGCAAGTTGAAAGATGTGTTCCTCAGAAAATCAAAATCTTTATCTGGGGCCTCTAAAAAAACACCATCTCCAAGCCCATCAACCAGAAGCGCTCCAGCATTAGCACCGGCGCCAATCACCAAGTCATCACTGTGAGTAGCAGCAAATTAGGTTTCATCATGACTACAGGAATTCTTCACCAACATGCAAAGTGAATTAAAAATACCTGTGAATTCCATTTGGAAACCGCATGTGATGAATGACCGGGAAGTTCAGAGAATTGTCTGCAAGGTACTCAAATAACCTGATGGCAATGTATAATATAGGATTAGACGATTTCTATGCCAGTGAAGTTGAAGTTTCTAGAATAAGCATATCAGAGGGCAAATAAAATAATAAAAAGATGCTACATTGAAACATTCTCACCTCCTTGCTGCATGCACCCTGCTAACTTTGTCTTCAGTGTAAGGTAGGTCATGGAGAAGCATAGTAGCATCAACACTTTTGAGGATTTCCAATTCCTCATGAGGCTCATCACCACGTACTGATACAACCAATCTTGTGCCTGAGAGGAGATCAATTGACATGCTATTATGCTACTTCAAGTGGGTTGGGAAAAAATGTCACGAGAGTGACCACATATTGGACAAATGACATGGACCCCAATTTAATGTTATCTTTAAAATTTCAACCAAAAAGGTGGTCAATTTAATTTGTGTTAACCTAAACAAGAATCTCAAGATGAGTGGCACCTTGTGGCAAGAGTTTGTAAGCACCAGTAGATAATTCCTTAACGTTTACCAAAACCATGGCACTGGGTAATGGCTTTGTTAGCTGCTGTGACAAAGGAGTTATCACTCCCACGCTTATCTCGATCAGCCGTTTCAGGGCTAGCCGCTGATCACAAAAAGGAATATTAAAACTAATCAGAACAAGAAATTGTTTAGTATAATGTTGCACATTTGCCTAGATGAAGGTCCTTACAGCATCAGAATCATCCACTGGCGGAAGTTCCCGCAAGAAGATTGAATCTACTGTAGCCAGATCCTAGAGATATGGAACCATGTAAGCAACTTCTTCTGTGAATTGAGAAGTGTTGACACGACATATTCACCCAATAAATAAGAGAAAAATACCTTAAATGGCATACCAACAATGAGTTTGGCCGCAAGGGACCTGTAGAGGAGCTCAGGCACCTGTGGGAATCAGGAGAAGGAATTAAAGAAAATGAAATACACTAGTTTTCAGAATGACACATGGCATGCCTGCTTCTCTACTAAACTGTACGGTTCAAATGTTACCTTTAATTGATCTAAGGAGACTGACATGAGAACAGAACCATCCCGGTGTAGGACACCTCTGTAATCCACCTCCTCACCCTGTATTAATGTCAACAATTAATTATCTGTTCTAATGTTTGGGCAGCACATAAGAACAACATATATAAACTCTGCACAGTTCATAATCTAACCTCATTTTGTACTGGCAATTCACCAGTACGGCGCTGGAAGTCAAAATAATGTCTGTGCTTTTCTTCAAAAGGTGCCTGATGGAGTAGCTCCATTAAAGTTCATTAGTTTTGCTGATATGTCAAAATTTAGAGTAACAAAACTTAGGCATGTTTATATCAGGGTCATTATTTGGAGACATACCACCCCTTGCTGGACTTCAGCAGCTCTCATGCCAAGGTTGGCCAACCTTCTGCAGGGATCTATTTCCTCTTCAGGGGGTTCTGTCAAAGAAACTCTAATCGTATCACCCAAACCATCCTGCATTTACAGTTACAACAAGGTTTTGTGAAGACATGGCCTCATCCACATAATATCCATTTAAGGGGCAGCTTATGAATACCTGAAGAAGTGTTCCAATACCAATTGCGGACTTCATACGCCCATCTTCACCTTCTCCAGCTTCAGTCACTCCCAAATGTAATGGATAATCCCAACCATGAACATACATTTCAGCTACTAGTAAACGGTAAGCCTGGACCATCACAACTGGGTTGCTTGCTTTCATGGAGAAGACAAAATTGTGGAAGTCCAACTTTCGGCATATCCTTGCAAATTCAAAAGCAGATTCAACCTGTCCGATGTATGCTTATTAAGATAGACAATTCTGTACTCTTCTTTGTTTGTTGTGTGCGTGTGTTGGGGGTGGCGGCTTGGGAATTAAAGAACTGTTCAGTGCTCACCATTCCCCTAGGAGAATCTCCATAATAACTCATTATACGATCTGAAAGACTGCCGTGATTTGTCCCAATGCGCATTGCTCTCCCATATTGCTTACATTTCTCAACCAGTGGAGTGAAAACCTGATAATTAACACTTAGAATACATCAATCACTGCACATGTAAAGCTCAAAGAGGCGTACAAATCCAGAAGTATATCAAACTAAGAAAGAACAGATGGATGGGTTCACCTGTTCAATATGCTCAAGTTCTTTCTGATAGTCATCTTCTGTGTACTCTAGTTTCTCAAATTGAGCTCGTCTATCAGCTGCAGGAAACCACCATCTTGGAATTAGAATGTTTCGACACTAAATTCTCAGAAAATTTGAGAAGAAAGAAAAAGACAGTGTATAAAGAAAGAGATGCATACCGAAATTTCCAGGGTTGACACGAATCTTGTCAAAGCATTCAGCAACTCGCATTGCAACAGATGGGGCAAAATGAATGTCAGCCACCAAAGGTATGTTGTAACTGGACGTAGATGGATAAGGACACAGTTAAACGGAAACATAATATGGACCAATTGTAACATGAAGTTCAACATAGTTTACATCAATTCACACACTTTTTCTGCACAAGGGAGTTCTTAATCTCAAAGCATGCATCTGCTTCTTTCTTCCCTTGAACTGTTATCCGCACAATCTCAGCTCCTTTGTCTGCAATTCTCATCACCTAGCAATAGATTGCATATGAATACATTAGATTACAACTTCCATCAGTCTCATTTTGAATGGGGAGAGCGAGAGAGATGGAAAGGGAGTGGGGAGATCAAGCAACTTAAATTAAAGATGCATGTGTGTTAAAGGAAGTTGGACAACCTCTTCAACTGTTCCGGCAACATCCTTAGTGTCATTGGTTGTCATTGTCTGAATTCTTATCGGATGCTCACTACCGATAGCCACATTACCAACCATCACCGTCCTTGTTTTCCTCCTGACTGTCTTGTGTAATGATTCAGTGTACTTTTGCCTAGGAACTACAATAATCCATGCATCAGGAGAAAATAAGTAATAATCGTCAGGCATCATGTAATAGTTGGATGATAATATGAACCACTCAGACAAAGGGCAAGCGAGGCTCATTAGGTTTGAGTTTAAGTAGTGGCACTCAAATTAAAATAACCATCATATTATTAAAAAAACAATAAGGCGATTAATTTAAAGTTAAGAGAAGTTAAGCTTCACAGAACATCATGAAATCAGTTTGCAACTGCCAGATACAATTCAAAAACAGCATTTAGAGTTATGTAAAGACAACCAGAGAGCAGCTACAAAGGTAAGACAATAGAGGCATTCATGCAATTAGCTTCAGCGAAAACAAGAAAGAAGCAAAATGGAAGTTATACCTAAAAGAGGGCTTCCATCTGATGCAGGTTGAAGTTCAACAATATCCCGGCCAGGCCCTGATGAGTTCCTTATAACTGAGA
Organism: Vachellia collinsii; assembly: GCA_006871305.1. Lineage (NCBI taxonomy): Eukaryota > Viridiplantae > Streptophyta > Magnoliopsida > Fabales > Fabaceae > Vachellia > Vachellia collinsii. The sequence continues at coordinate 7,733 of QFDD01005835.1, read as the reverse complement.
CCTTTGTCCTCCCATATTTTATTCTCTTCAAATCCGAAACTCTTACAAAATCCATACTTCCACCAAATCCCAAACTGGAATCTCTGCTCTTGAGCGCAGAAAATGAAGCAGGCACAGCCCCAGTAGCCATTTTTCAGGCCCAACACCTCACCTAAATCACACAGCGGAATTCAAATCAACTGATGGGCAAGCAGCAGTCCTACTTATAATGCCTACAGCATCTTTCATTCATTGTTTAAAAAATAAAAATAAACGCAGTCAATGGTAAATATAAAAACCAACGAGTCGTCTTCCAAGGAAAACTGGAGCTTTTATTGACGCCAGATTTGAAAATATGAGAATAAATGAATTTCCAATTAATTTGGAGCAGAGTATTTCAAAATCAACTACTACCCCAATTCATAAATTTCCGGTCATATTAAAACCAAAAAGTCAATACTGTATTGCTAACTCAACTCCACAAGCCAGCAAATAAATTGCTTAAAAAAATTCTGTTCAACAGTAGCAACACAGAGCTCCGTGTAATTGAAATTGAACAGTTTTTTTTTGGGGGGGGGGGCGCGCTCCTTCAGGAGTGCTTTGGTACAGTTAGTTCCATAAGGTTGGTGTGTGCGCTTAATTTCATAATTTTTCGGTACCTGGAGCAGCAAATGATTTTTGTACAGGATATGGTGGGGAAGAACCGATGGGTGAAGAAAAATCAGTAGCTTCTGATTATAAGCATTTGCAGGACTCTATGGAAAAAGCAGAGGCGAGGACGAAGGTGGAAGATGACAAAATTGTGTTTCTTAATTTATTTGCAAAATATTATCCCTTTGCAGTTTTGCCAAACGCAGTGCACATGTGGACGTGTGGCCCCTGGCTCATGTTTTGATTTCTGAAATACATTAATGGTGGTTAAGACATGTGCATGTATAATATCAAGTTCACTTAAAATCCAAATACAAAGAATCTAAAATTATGAATAATTATCGGTTCAGTCCATGGGCTGAACCCGTACATTCATGATAAAGTTAGATTATCAAAATCAAGCATATTATATGAATAACTTCTTATTAAAAAATTAAAATTGATTTATAAAAAAATAATATGAGTACAACTTTTTATTGTAATATAAATCTAATTAATATTAAATATTTATTGATAATTTGATTTGTAATTTATATTTAATTTAAATTTATCTTATAAAGCATATTATATATGTTTAAATTGTATTGTTTAAAATTTGAATTAAAAATTTTACATTTAAATTGTAGTGTATTTTAATAAATTAAATTTATCAAAAAAAGATATGTCATCTTAAGTATTAAAAAAATAAAAAAAGTTAAATTTAAATTAAAAAAATATTATAAACAAAAAACATATAAAAAAATGTGGCAAGTTAGTGGCCATCATGATAAGCTAGGAATTAACTCAGCCCACATGCAAACATGTATTTGAGCCTACCATTTATGGGTGGCCTGCTTTATCATATTTACAAACCCCTCATTGGTCATTAATTTATTTCTTAAAATAAGAAATAAAATGTATTCCAAAAGTGTGTATCATGTTTCTTTATCCGTCCAACTTCCTTCCATTCCTTTCTCTTTTTGCAAAGTACATTTGTTTGTTTAAACTTTCAATTATAATTAATATGTTTATTTGGATTAACGGTAAAAGTTATTTTTTCAACGTGATTTATGGTTACAAAATAAGTATATGAGATGAGTTTTATATTGACTCGTATGAACGTGAATTCTCAATATTTATACGAACATGCCTATTAATATATTAATGAATAGCGCAGCTTGCATTTGAACAATGAACAAAAATGGTGATGAAGATGCCTTTGATTCTTCTCAAATGAAATAAAAATTATATTTTACGCCCCAATTAGATGCTGATCCTGTATTAAGCAAATTATAGCCTTATATGATATAATCACCTAACCACATAAAAAATGTTTACTTTATTAAAATTTTAATAAGTTAATATTTACGTCTTTTTGTAACAAAACATATAACCACATGCATAATGTGAAATTTGATGAACAGATATAATTACAATGTGTTTGTTTGTCAAAGTATTGAAAAATCACGTTCATATAAATCGAGACAAAATTTCTATTACATAATTATCTTATAAATTATGTTAAAGGAGTTTCCAATGTTGAACTTACTCAATTCAGAATGCTAGAAGCAAGCACACGGAAATAGAGATTCTAGACCTAAGGAATCAGCGGAGGAATAAGAATGAGATATTTCGGTGTCTTTACCTAACCTAACCAATGCTTTCTAGCTCATTTAGAACAAAACATATCAAAATATGATTCATTTATTATTTTGTTAACCGATCTTATTCATTTATTATTTTGTTAACCGATCTTATTCATTTATTATTTCAGAAATGAATAAAAAAATGGGTACCCAATTGAGTGGTGAGTTTAGTCAAAAGCAGCCCCTTTGACTGGTCTCTCCATATATAATTCAGCAGAAGTAAATTACTTTAGTGGTCCTTGACACTTCTCCGACGTGCCAAAATATCAGGAGGCCAACAATCTTCAAAACCATTTTATTCGTTAGGGCTTTTACTTCCAATGGATAGTATGATCAAATTGGAATTAAAACCAAGAAGCTTGGAAATAAATAATCCCCGACAAAACTTGAAAAGTCCTATTCCTTTAGTCCTTTTCTCTCAGCAGACATTACAGAAACAGAGGGCCACACGCCTTCTGGCTTCAGCACGAATGCTAAAAGCCACAAATTCTACAGGAAGACAAGTTATATGTATAATATAGGCCAATCTATTACTACAATATCAGCTGTACAGCGAGTGACTCTCCCCTAGATTTCAATTCTCCTATACACTATGCGTATCAAAGAAGCCAAAACCATACCAATTCAAGCTCTAAACTGAGTTCTGTTGATTTAGAGCCGCCGTTTGACTACCAGTGGGATGGCTTGATTGTGCCAACCATCTTCTTCTCCATCGAGCAATTTCAACAAGAACAGAGCTCCCACTCATCACCATACCAAACCCAGCAAATGTCGCAAGAAGGATCGCCAAAACCGCCTGCACATGAACCTGCAGAAAACAAAGGCAAGAGCTTAAGAACCTGCATAACTAGCTCCTGACTCAAGGTTGAAAAAACACAGCTTTTTTCCATCTCTGAAGAAATCTTATGTTACTCTCTGTACCATTATGATTCATTTCACTATTTCATATGACATTTTGTCCACATCAGTTTCAAGTGAAACATTAAAGGCAAGGTAGTAAGAATGTACTAGGTGCAAAAATCCATTACCAATGAGTAGAATATGTGTGCGAAAAGAACCACAAGAGCAAATTGGGCGGATGCATAGAACCAGATGAACCTGCTATTCACTGAACAAAAATTGATAAGGTTAGGGCTTTACATAAGTCACCAAGACAAGGCGGAAAAAAGAACAAATGTATCATAACTAAGAGAATGTATTTTGCAGATATTTCTAAGGGATCATTACAAACCTACCCATGGTTGATGAAGTCATGGAAGAGAGAAGACCCAGTACACATGAGAATGGAAGAGATATGGCAATTGCACCAGTACCCATTCTTCCAACCTGCAAAATCAAATTAATGAGTCTATAGTATAGAGTTATGACCTCGAAAGTAATCAGAGGATTATTATTCTTACCAATAGCTGCTCAAGAAAACAGAAATAAGCTAGCATGCTCACAATGACAAGCACAGGAACTTCCTGCCAGACCCTACAAAATTGAGTTCCCAATTTAAGTATATTGTCAAAACCCATTCAATAAATTTATTTCTTTCAAACAAAAATAACTATTCACATGCCTGTATGCACTTGCATCTGCCTGCTGAGACCAATTAGCCCCCGTCTGATTTGCAACATTTTGGATCCTTAAGAGTGTGACAGATAGGTTCCGGACCTCCTGCTTGCACACATCACAGGTCTTGTTGCCCTTAATACTAAACCATTTAATGGCACATTCTTGGTGTGCCAGAGCAAGTTCACCTTTGCAGCTGCATTCCATCTTCAAGGTTTCACCTCCTTCACATAAATCAACCAAACAAATCCTACAAACTGCATCTTCTTCAGCTATATCTTCACCTTCTTCTTCGTCGTCGTCATCATCATCGCCGCCATTTTCTGAACCAAGAAAGACATGGTCGACTATTTACTAATTTGTAGGATTTGAGATGATAAGTACATCAAAAGGACATATTACATTATGAAACTTCGAATCAAAGTCAAGCAAAACAGTTGAACAGAAAGAAAAGACTTAAGCTTAAAAAGAAAAACTTTTGAAGATCAGAATTCAATTGCATACACTACTGGGACAGAAAATGATTCAAAAATTAGAAATTGAAATAAAATGAGTTGGTAAGGGGAAAATATGGAAAGAAAGGTACAGTTTTGCTATTTTTAAGTGTCCAAAAAACAAATACATAAAACGTGGATATGTATATAGGAAGTTCTGACAAAAACTTGGAAATCTAACGCACCAAGAGAATGTATTTTTATCTGACTTTAGGAAGGTGCCTAAGTGGTACCACTATTGCTTGGCATGTCACTTCTGGGATAATGCAGGGATCTTATTAAAAAGACATGCAAAATTGTATCAATTTTCACAAGAGAAGATGCAAATGCTTATACTGACATACCAGTATCCTTGGATGGGGACGTGGCCAACAATTCTTTTTTCCCCTTTACATGAGGAGTGGAAGGAATAACACGGAAAAATGAATCCATTCTCCTTATGCCCTTGTCTAGATCAGTTAGAGGAACTGACTGAGAGCGGGCTATCTGCCCCTGCACCTTTGTTCTCTGCAAAAGGAAATTATAACTTAGAGCAAAACAGATCTAAATTCATCGTGCAAAAATCAAAATCAACAGAAATTTCCTGTGGGATATTAAAACTTTCTACTTACAAACTTTTATCACACAACACCTTGACTTGAGCAAGCCCAGCAAAAAAAGTCAATGTTAATGTTGTACTCATTAGCTAATGAAAAGCCTAGAAAGTCAATAGATCAATACATAAAAGGAGTCTTCATCAATTTTGAAAGCAAGTTGATATCTTACATATGGAGATCCGCCAACACTTTCAGCATGAACAGATTCTGAGTTTGAATGAAATTCATCTACTGGTAATGATGATGTTCTCTTAATTCTAGGTGTAAATATCTTAGTAAGGGATAATGATGATGCAATTGAAAGCTTTTCCCGGAGGACTGAAGAGGAACTTTCTGGAGCTGCAGCAATAGCTTTTTCAATATCTGACGATGTCTTATGCTTGAAGTTCAACTTTGGTAAGATGCTTTTAATGGATGATTTGCCTCTTGACGCGGAAGGCCCGGGAGAATTATGAATCGGGGCATCAGCGGAGCGTGAAGTCACAAGAAAATTTACTCTCTTGGGAGTGGGAGTGGGAGTGGGAGTGGGGCTTGGAGTCATTGGCATCTTAATTCCAACAAAATCTTGAGAATGCTCTTCTGATGTTCTTGGGGGTATATCTAGAAGAAGATTTTGCCGCTTCCAATGACGGACACGTGTTGATTCCTCAGACATTCCCATTGGATCATCAACCTGTACACACAAACAATGAATTTGATAAGTATTTAGGTCTTTCATGCAAACTAGTCATTCAATCTTACCATTGTCTTCATAGGCAGACTCCCCACCTCATTTTTCCCACAAAAGACTGTTACGTATTAACATCTTTTCGATAATAACCTATAACTATAAAAATTTCATATATTACCAAAGACCGGATCATCAGTATTAAGAAAAGATTTTTGATAGAGATCTGTTATTTCAGAGTTCAGACCAGCACATAGGATATCATCACCGTTGGAAAAAAACATTTAAATATTTAAAGAACAACTGAATTGATTCTTTAAACACTTTTTCTTTTCAAGATATTTACTGAGATGAGAAATAGAGGAGAAAAGTGCAATTTAAAATCACCGCACCGTGTGGCGATAGTGATACAACTGCAAGGTATGCCAATTCAGGAAAGATCAACAGTTAGGAAATCATTAAATCTTGAGATTCTTTCAGCATCTACTTTAAGAAAAGTAAAGATAAACAGTAAACGTAGTTAATGAGTGTATTGCAAAGCACCATATCAAATTCAGCGATAACCTCCTAATCTGGTGAATATTCCCCCCTTGTAGTGAATTAAAAGCACCGTTGAAGATTAATAATTAAGAGCAGCGATCTTGAAACCAACACAAGAAATTTTGAGAAGCTCAGGCATAAATTAATCAATTTTGTCCGGTGTCCAAGTTTTAAGGATGTCTGGGATCCGAGGATATAAGAAATACGAGAAGTTGAGGCTTGAAAGGACACTTAATTTTCCACACAGAATTCCTTAAAAAAGGTTTGAGCGGTAAAAATCGACTTGAAAAAAAAAGGAAAGTTTCAAACAGCAAAGTTCTAAGTTCGGAGGCAATACAAAAAAATAGATTTCCTCAGACACAAAATCCGCCGAGTTATTAGCAAAAATGCATGCACACTGAAAGGGAAGGCCCTGCAGTGATACAAATTAGTTCAAGAGACTCCAAACCATGACCCGTAATAGAATTCGTTCAAAGAAACATTTGCAGATGCCGAAAAATAACAAAAATGATAATTTCCCGACTTCATTATCCAAATAAAAACGCTGATGAGCTGAAAAAAAATACACATAGTTAATCTGGAAGAGAAGGGTGAAAGAAAACGGGAGCTTGAAAGCCAAGACAGAGACGACTCCTTGCAACAGAGCAGACTCAAGCTCAGAATCCCTGACTGAATCTAAACAGAAGAAGAAAAGAAACAGAAATAGCAATTGAAACACCACAAGTTACCTTAGGCACTGGTAGAGAAACCGTTCTTAGGCACGAAGCAGGGTGATGTCCTTCACTCACCGCCATTTCCTCAGAACTCATTTTGCGGAGCTAAATCAGGCCCACAATTTGGAATCCCAAAGAGTAACCGAAATAGCATGTAAAGTTCGCTCCTTTCGGCCTCCCAGGCACCAAGCTTACTTCTACCAATTGCTTGTTCTTTAGTGCGTTAGTTCACACACACACACTCTCACGCACCCACAAACAAAGAAACGAGAAAAGACGGAGGATGAGTGAGTTAAAATAGGTTCTTGAGAAGGAAGGAAGCGCGTCCTATTGATTAGGCACAACACAAGACGAAGTTTTCACATTTATGGATGACACAGCTTAGCGGTGAGCTTGGCGTCCTTCTAAACTTCCACAAGCATTTCAGTGTACCCCGCGCGCGGACTCTGTAATAGTATCTCGGAACTGCTAAGTAGTAAAAATGCCTACTTGCTCCAATAATTTGTCTTTTTCCTGATCCTTATTAGTAGTAGTATTCATGCATATAAATGTCATCACAATATTGATTCGCACCAAACACAAACTATCGGGTGAAAACTGTATCTCTTGGGGAGTTTTATTATATTTGTGAAAGGAAAAACACGGGAGATCAACTTTTACAGTGTAGAAGAACGTCACAAGCTTTTGTGCCCTCGTTGTCACGGCATGTACGAAGGATTATGAGTGTGATCAACGTGGCGACTATCCAGCCACCAGAGGTTACATAGCACCAGCAAGGCACTTCAATTTCAAGACCCCGCTCCTTTAATTTGACTCTGTCCATTCATTTCATAGGCAAAAGGGAGCAGGTTGTCACGTGGACGTCCATGAAGTCCCACATCGGGCGCGCGCGAGGTGGTTTTGGGCTATATAAG
>QFDD01005834.1:0-15696 GCA_006871305.1 Vachellia collinsii | reverse complement strand
ACTGTGGTGTGAAGAAATGAAGGGAAGGAGGGGGTATTTATAACCCCTCCACGCTGCTTCGTCCGTTTACACATTACGTTATATAATATAATATATTAATATAATATAATATAATATAATATTATAATATAATATAAATATATATATATATTCTTTCTCCATTCCGGATGTCTCCCACTCAAAATCCACTAAAAATATAAAATTATATAATATATTATAATAATATAATATAATATTATAATATATTATTATTATTATATAAAAAAAATGGCCGACCGAAAGCCATATCCTCCACGCAACGCAAAGATAATATTAATAATTATAATATATTATTATAATATAATATTATATTTATAATATTTGCCGACATTTTTTTTTTAAATAATTATTTCTTAATTAAGGCACAAAAATAAGATTTAGGATGTTACATAGATCACCTTCACTACGGATGGCGCAGGGCCCAAATCATCACACAAGAAAAATGCACTCACCAAACAAGAGAAAGAACCAAGTCCGATTTGGATTCCATGCGGGGATTGGGCCTGCATGGACTCAGAAAAGAAAGTGGCATTGAAATATTGAATAATTTCAATATTTCAATGTTGCAATAATGGAGTAGAGGACACAGTGCACATCCTGCGTGATTGCAACTATTCGACGCAGCTTTGGGATAGATTGGTACAACCAAGCTACCATTCCAGTTTCTTCTCAGCTTCATTAAGGGACTGGTTTGCTATGAATTTTAACAAAGAATGGGGAACGATTGATTCTGGTAATTGGCAACTTATTTGGGGGATATCTATATAGAAAATTGTGGAAGTGGAGAAATCAAAATATCTTTGACAGTGACTTTATTAAGCCTTTGGACCCTTCCTTGATTATTATGCAAACCTGGAAAAAATATGTGTTGGTGCAAGATAATCATGTTTGTGATTTGATAGCAAAACCTCATTTACTTTGGCAACCTCCTCCTTTAGGTTGGATTAAAGTGAATGTGGATGGGGTTGTTTCTTCATCTCAAAATAAGGCAGGATGTGGGAGTGTTATTCGTGATCAATCTGGGACTTGGATTGTAGGTTTTTCTCATTCTCTTGGTTCTTGCAGTGCATTTGAGGCTAAGCAATGGGCTGTTTATAAGGGTTTGATGCTTGCATGGGATATTGGTTTCAAAAGGCTTATCCTTGAATCAGATGCAAAACACTTAGTTGATATGCTGATAAAGGGGAATAGTAATAGAGCATGTAGTTTGTTACACACTCAGATTCAAAAACTATTCGCTTACTCATGGGAACTACAAATCCAATATATCTCAAGAGATCAGAATCAACTTGCAGATGCTTTAGTAAAGAAGGGGTTGACAAAATCTTCTCTGTTTGAGAGTTGTACTAACCATTTATGGACATTAGTTATTAATGATTGTATGGGATTTAATTCTCCAATAGATTGACTATCATTTCCTTTTAGGCTTTAAGCTTTCTTTTGTACAAAAAAAAATATTGAATAATTTCTCCCCGGTCGCAGCTTTTCCCTCTAGTCGAATGTGTTTTGAAACATTGACCTGCAAGACTTTCACGAGTTGAGGATTAACTCCTAGCATGAATCCAGATCTGAACAAAGTCCATGTGCATCAATTGGGTCAGGCCTTGCCTACCTCCCGGGCCATCATACCAAGCTTAATACTCTTGAGACATGGGCCTATTAAGGCCTGCGAGAGCGCCATCCTAGAAATGAAGCCCACGAGACCCACTTTCTTTGGCGTTCCGCCAAACGGGAAATTTCAAAAGCTGTATCTGCCCGTCTTCGGCCCCAAGAGCAGGCAGTCGACAATTTCCCGGTAATGGGATTTTTCAAATCATCAGTGGATTTTCTCAGTAGAACTTCTTCTAGCTAAGTGCTCGCTCTCTGTACTCCCATCTCGGGGCTTTCTCTCCGATAGAAATGCCGTGGAGATTACTCCATGGATGGGAAGGCTAACCTTCCGGTCTCACCTCCAACTGCCAAGAACCTGATCCGTCCAATCAATCCCGATACTACATCATCTTCCTCATCATCCCTCTCTTCTTCCTCACCGCCGGACTTCCTCCGGCATGTTCAAGCCGCCTTCAAGCGCCATCGTCCTCTCGGTAGCTATCTTGCTCCCTCTTTGATACTGCATCTATTAATCGAATTGGCTCACTGTTTGTAAGTTAAGATGTGTAATGAATCTGAAAATGTATGCCTTTTACTTAACATAGTAGAAGCCTTTTTAACTTTGATACTAATAATTTAGGGTTTTAACTTTAACAATTCGTACTCGTCGGTCTTTTGTCTTCGTTATTATTGGTTCCAATGTAAGTAGGGGGAAAGAGTCAAAAGACCGCCCACATATGTTCCTGTTAGATTTTAACTCTCTCGGCCACGCGTGCTTTTCTTTCTTTATTCCTTTTCGAGTTTTCGTTTAGGTACACTAAAATTTTCTCCAATGAATCAGCTTCTTCGGGTAGACTCTGGAGTTAACAAATCACAAATCGCAATTGAAGTAGTTTGTCTTTGATAAATCCGTACAGATTTAGACACTACCATTTACAGGACGAGGGTCGATTTCGTTGGTTGCTTATGTTAATTAGTCTTTATTTCCCCTGTTTTAATCAAGCACCACTTTAATTCCTCAGTAAATGAGGCTAGAGATGAATGCTTTAGTCATGGCATTCATTCATTCTTGTGAGAGTTTCTCAGGTACAGTGCAATCAAATATAAGACCAAGGCGCATGATGGTTCCTCAACGTGAGGTGTCAAGAAATTCTACACTGAAAGTTGGTCCAAATGTAGATGATAAGAAGTCTCAGGATTTATCTTCAAGTAAGGTTCAGTCGGGGATGGAGTCATGTGCATATAGAAATAGCACAAATTCGATGATTAGAGAAGGTCAGGAGGATGTATCAATCACGCCTCCTTCTGTTTCTGGCAGTTGCTACAATGCACTTGACAAAGGATGCAATCCATTGAATGCTCAAGAATGTCATTTAAATGTAATGACTAATTGTAAAGGCAAGGTTGTCATGCATTCTTTGCCAGCAGAATCTCAAAATGTAGATGGTCAGAAGAAAGTCCAGTTCTCAGTTGGAAACAACACTACTGCTCAGGGTAACTCGTTATATATTTTCTATGGAACTTCTACTTTAGATTTTTGACACTTGGCATGTGAAATCATTTATTTTGACAAGTTTTTCCTTAGCTATGTGAGACCCTTTCCCCCAAAAAAGTTCATGTGTTATGCATGCCCCAAACGTGTCATTACCCCCCTGCAATATATTTCTTCTCTTTTCAACATGCAGGGGCCGATGATGGAAAGGCCACTGAGTTGGAGAACTTATCATCTCATATGGGTTCACTTGCATTGACAGAAATGGATTGGGCTGTAAGCACCCAGCCGGACGAATTTAATTTATTCAGTCAAGATCCAAAGCACCAAAGTGTTTTGCAGGCAGAGTCTGAATTAACTTTGAGATCTGATGGAGGACTAAATACCCAGTTGGCAAAACGAACAACAGCTCTTCAGGATCATCTGCAGCAATTCAGAAACTTTTTGAGTCAGCCAGCCACTCAATCTTCCGTAGTGGGACCTTCATGTGCTACCACAACATCTGTCCATTCATCTTCAGCTCCTATGCTAAATTCAACAACCCATTATTCTCATTCACATGTTGATAGTGGTTCAAATGTGGCAGCAGAGCCTTTGAGGGAAAATAATGTTAATAGTCATCTGATAGCTCAAGGAGTTGTCAAATCGCCTGGCACTTGCCTAAAAGAGACCAATAAAATGTCAGTGGAACAAGCAGCAGTTGCATCTAGTTCTGCCACTAATTCAGGGTTACCATTTAAGGATGGTGACCTGTGTAAGGAGCAGCAAGGCAGCATGCTGAAGGAGAATAACATTTCTAAAACTATGTGTGATGATAAGCCATCTAAAGGGAAAGAATCTGCAGATGTGACCAACATACAAACTCAGGCTCCAATGTCTAGAACCTCATTTTCAGACTTCAAGTTGGACTCATCCAAGTCAGAAAAACAAGAGAAGGCAGTAAGTAGTAAAGGCACATCTGCTGCTCGGAAAAGGGCCTATGACCCTGATTTGTTTTTCAAAGTAAATGGCAAGCTGTATCAAAGGCTTGGCAAGATAGGTAGTGGAGGAAGTAGTGAAGTACACAAAGTTATATCATCAGACTGTACAATTTATGCACTTAAGAAGATCAAGTTAAAGGGTCGTGATTATGCCACTGCATATGGGTTCTGTCAAGAGATTGAGTATCTAAATAGATTGAAGGGAAAAAATAATATTATACAGCTGATTGACTATGAGGTATTTTCTCCACTCTTTTAGAGGCAGGTCTTTATGATATTTTTGCTTTGTGTCATTATTCTTTGTTTCAACAAGGTTACATGCTGCAACTGGGAGGAACAAAATTGAGTTTCAGGTTGCATGGATTTGTATGAACTTATGATTGCCTGGAGCAGCAGTGGAATAATTTATAATGCCAATCAAATGGTTGATCTCTCAAAACAGTACTGTAAGAAGTCCAGGAGTTGAGAACACGACATGGACAGCCTTATTCTAAAATGAATGGGGTTGGGAGGGTCAGATATGTTGACTTGTTGAACGAAATCATTGTTCCTGATTGGTTTCCCTATTTTCATGAGTTTTAAAATCCACTGATCTGTCTTTCACTATGAATTGATTCTCAAGAAATTTTTATCTAGAGTAACCACAGAAAATATCTGATAGACTGTTCTTAAGCTATAACTTCTAAACATACTCTTGCCTATTTCCCTGTCCACTCCCCCCCTCCTCGGTTTTCGTTTTTTTACTTCATTTTTTACAATGAAACAAGGTGAATTTTCTGTCCCATAAACTATGACTTCCACATGCGTTGTGTGCACATGGGCATGCTACCTATTTTGTTAAGGAATGTTAAAGCGACAAAAGGTAATAGGAAGAAAAGTGAATATGATGATTCTCATGACTTTACATTCATTATGGTTGTAACTCCACTAATATTACACTCTTATGTGGTATCGTAATGCTTCTTCACTCCTATTATGTACTTAGGTGACTGACAAGACTTTGCTTGATGAAGTCCTGAGAGGCTCCTTGAGTAGTAAAGACAGCCGAGTCAAGGATGATGGATATATATACATGGTGCTCGAATATGGGGAAATTGATTTGGCTCATATGCTGTCTCAGAAGTGGAAGGAACTGGATGGATACAGCCAGACCATAGATGACAATTGGCTTCGATTTTATTGGCAGGTGTTAAATCAACAACATTTCAGAATAATAGTTTTCCCTTTATCTGAATCTGCGGTTGCTTTCTCAAATTGATTATATGAATTTTGCAAGTAAAATTTTCAGAAAGATGTAAAAGTAATTGTGGGCCTATTTTCACGTTGACCATATCATTTTCTGAATTTTTAACCATGTTCCACTGTAAATTGGATAAGAAGCTTTGTTAGTCTCTGTAGCACCACCGGCTGATTCAATTATCCTTTCACACCATATTTTACTCGAATAACAGTATCAGATCCTTGGTGCTTGCTTTCTCCGTTGTATGGTCATGATGAATGTATCTTCTCCCTTTCTTTTTCTGAATGGAAAAGAACATCAGCTTAAGTTTAGCTGAGTCTGTTTCGCTGATACTTTTTGCAGCAAATACTTCAAGCCGTCAATACAATACACGAGGAACGTATAGTGCATTCCGACCTGAAGCCAGCTAACTTTCTTCTTGTCAAAGGTTCCTTAAAACTGATTGATTTTGGTATAGCCAAAGCAATAATGAGCGATACAACAAATATCCAACGGGATTCACAGGTAGCGCTTATAGAAACCTCTCTTCTCTCCATTTCATTTACTTAAAATCATATGTTATAGTTGTGATGTTTCTATTCCATTATACCATTATGGAGCAAGAATGGTATTTTATTGTGTTCTGGAAAGTGCTGCAATGCTTAACCAGAATTGTCCTGCTGGTTAAATGTGATGCATAAGCTATATTTGCAATTCAGTGGTATTGATGAGAGTGATTCAGTTAAATCTTAATGCCATAGGTGGGTACTCTGAGTTACATGTCTCCGGAGGCATTTTTGTGCAATGAGAGTGATGCAAATGGAAATATCATAAAGTGTGGCCGACCGTCGGATATTTGGTCTCTGGGCTGCATTCTCTATCAAATGGTATATGGCAGGACGCCATTTTCGGAGTACAAGACGTTCTGGGCGAAATTCAAAGTTATAACAGATCCAAATCATGAAATTACGTTTGAACCCGTTTCAAACCCATGGCTTCTGGATCTCATGAAGAGATGTCTAGCATGGGACCGTAATGAAAGATGGAGAATTCCTCAGCTTCTCCAACATCCGTTTCTTGTTCCACCAACTCCGCCACAGCCTTCCCGGGCCCAAGACCAAAGCTTTAAATTGCTACAATTTATAGCCGAAACTTGTATAGATGACCCAGAAGCGTCAAAGCTCTGTTGTCAGCTCCAGCAGGTGGTTGGCGATCCCCTCAAGTTAATAACTCCCCACTCTCTTAGCTCACGAGATCAACAATGTAAACTATTGTCCCAATTGTCAGAACTTTGCCTCCAGCTGCACGGGCGACTAAAAAGTTTGGATAGAGAAGCAAGATAGATTCACCAAAAGGTTCATCTTTTTCAGGTTTTTTATTTTGGTAGTTACACAGTTGATTGGGATTTGCATTGTATGCATTTTTTCTTTATTTTCATGTCTGAAGTGGTGCAGATTATTTAGTAGTTATTAATGTGTGCAGCAATCAAATCGATTGAACAATGTATAAATTTTGTAAAGTGAGACTGTACCGGCAGCATGTTCCTTTTCTTATTCCTCTGAAATGTAAAATTCTGGTGATAGGAGTAAAGTTAGGTGCAGATATAAGTTACTTTCTATAGTTCTATGTGTAAGATACAATTTTTTTAGGATTAGGCTGATTTATTTATAAGATAAACTTAAAGGTATATCAGCAATTTTAACCATTTTTTTAATTCTATTAATTACATGTTATATTATTGTATTAATCATCTTTGAACATTTTTTTTCTTGCTAATTAACACACTCCATAAAAGAGTATTTTCAGAAAATAAAATATTTTGATATATTTCTTGTTTTTCATTAGTTCTAAACAAAATTTAAATTTATGTTATTTCATTATTTGTATATTATATATAGAATAAGGTTTAAATTCTTTTGACAAGGAAAGGGTAGGAAATTGCAACTAATCATTTAGGTTATAGCATGTTTCTGAATAGCCTTTGAAAAGTGATTTTACACAATTTTAGGTAAATATATGAGAGGAGTTTTGTTTCAACTTACGTGAAAGTGAGAAGCATTTTTAAAAGGTAGCCAAACATACTAATATGCAAGTTTATTAGTCAATCAAACCAATCCAATAACTTCAATTCACCTAAAACAAAATAGAATAATTTTTTTTAAAAAAAAGGTCAGAGATTTATGTATCATTATGTCTAAATTGATCCAGTTCATCTTCGGTTTTTAAGGCTTTCATTTTGTTTAGGGTTAAAATTAAATTGAATCAAAATGCTTTTAGATTAAACAATTGTCATTTACCAAATTAATAAATAATAACAATAATAACAATAATAATAATAAAATTCTGAATGACATGACAACAGACAAATTAACTGGTTTATTTCAAAAAATTAATGGATTTTCATGAAATTAATTTGCAAGTTTTATATAGATGAAGAAAATAAAAATATTTGAACATAAAATTCAATAATAAGTGAACGGTGCAGTCAAATAATTTTATTCGCCAGCAAAACCTCCCGCGGGACCCCCACAGTGAGGAATCGAGAAGAAAAAGTCCAACAGGCCCTTGGCCAAGTTTAGTGATCTCCAAAAGCAACCCCCAATCTTCATAACCACCATCAAAAGTAGCCATGTGCACATAATATCCTGTTCCCAACACGCCTGCGTTCATCCTTAAAAATCACACATACACAGCGAGATAGAGGGAAGTATGTTCTGCTACTTGTCTCTGGAGGACTGTTGGTAAGAGGCCTCTGCACGAGCTTCTTCCAAATTCATCAAGAGTTCCTTCATGAAAGCTGTATTTGTCCCATGAGTGATTCTTAGCACATCCACTGCCTTGGTCAGCGACTCAACAGCACCTTCCGTGTCCCCCAGATACCTGTATGATTAACACTATCATTTCAAACCCATTGGAGACCAGCAACTACTAGAATTATAGAACAATCACGAGTTTTTTCGATGTTTTAGGTCAACATGATCTATCACGTATGTTATGCACATAGAAATGGCAGACACTTCTACATTATCTTTCAAGAGAATGAGCTCTCTTTTCGTTCATGTTTTTTTAATGTCGGTGCAAAGAGCTTCTGTGAGAAGAAAATGGATCCAACAATCAACTTTGTCCATTGAGACTAAAATACACTGAAACTTTAGTTGGAAGATTCTTACCATTCAAGCTTTCCACAAGTATAATATTGCAAACCGAGCAATGGATGCACTGCTGGATAAACTCCTGCAATGGAATAGAAAGTCCAGGACTAGACATCAGCAGCATGTGTGGATTTTGCAGCTCAAACTGAATAAGAGCTGGTTTTGGAACTACAGTGCATCGACAAATTGAACTTGTTATTAGGATTTTTAAAAGTTTTATATGCTTTAGGTCCGATATCGTAATGCTTTCAACAATTCATTTTTCCTTCTACCAAACTGCTAGTTATTCTTGGACCCTTCAACCCAAGTATACCCGATGCATAATTCCAGGTAGTTTAGAACGATCTATAATTCTCCTAGAAAATGATTAGGAGATATCTTATCATAATTCCTTTTTGCATCAGCAGTTCTAACTCTAGGAACTAAGGGATCCTATCCAATCCAAGATTGCAGTGCCAAAGTAAAATTATTGCATTTCTCATTTCTGCGTCAGTCTTGGACATTTCGCAGTCCATCATAGTTCCCCTAGAGTCCAATATGTTTTCAATTTTCAATTCTTTTACACAAATTGTCATCGAGGAAAAAAAATTATTCCAAGAGTAGGTTACATTTGCTTTCCCTCCATAACTCCTTAATTAGTTTCATCCAGCTAGAAGAACATGGAATACTCACCCACCGAATACATTATGACAAACCAATCGTTATAACCAAAAGAAACACAGATAATGGCAGGTTGAACTTAGTCTTAGAACAGTCAAATCATCAAATCAATCAATAACTGAATTTAAAAATAAAATGAATGGTGAGGAAGCTTAATATTTATGCCATTTCCCGAGAATTCATGTTGCAGTGACATACTCTGATAGACTGGTAAGGTCAATTTGCAGTATGCCAGAGCTTCTCTCCAATGCTCCATCTCCATCAATAACTGAAAAGGACATGATGTTATCTCTTTCTATGTATACTCTAAAATAATTGCAAAAAAATATCATTTTCTGTCTTTCATGTGGCACAAAAAGGAAATCCGCCATGTTGAAGCAAATATGAGAGCGAAAGAAAAGTCTAGTTTTGACTTGATAAATGGCTTTTTGGTCTACCAAGAGGGGAAAATGAAGAAATAAGGATAGCCACACGAATAAAGGTCAGTAAATTCCTTGCCATTAAAATGTGTAATGTTTCTTCTGCAACCACTTAAAACAGAACGGTACTGCAACAAATTGCACACAATCCATGCGCAAATCATCCTCTAATTTCCCGTGATGATTACTAGGCACTCATTAAAAAAATACCAATATTTGGCAAGACATTTACTCATAGTTAACTTCAAAAACCACATAAGTTAGTACCTAACAAATCCTCAAAATATCTATAATGCGGTGAACAAACATGCAAAGACATCAGACTAAGCAAAACATTGGTAAGACAGAGTTCAATATTATCAAGTTAAATAAATTAATATGAAGAAATGACAAAGTATAAAGAAAGCCAGAAAGAGGAGCCCACCTTCAAAAGCTTTTCTCGAGTTTGCATCAAGCTTATCGAAAAAAGATGGCACAATTCTGATTGGAATTTCTCAATTCTTTTGTATGCAGCAACAGCTCCCTGATCATCTACTATTAATCAAGGATTTGACACTGGCCATGAACTTCAGATCAATTTCATAGCTTATAGTTCAGTTAATAGCTATTGCAGTTACACGTTATTAAAGGATACTGCCAGTTGTATGAAGCTTAGGAGCTTCATCTTCAGACAGTGATTTTACTTCTGTTGCAATCAACTTTATTTCTTCCATGTCCCTGACTAGTCCACATTCTTGGCATTGGAATCCTTTTCCATCTTCATATTTAGACAGATAAAGAAATTAGACCAATTGATAATAGTCACATAATAACACCTGGCAGGTTTTCAACTACTGAACTTAACCTTCACCCTGTTAATAAAGGAGGGAGGTACCATAAAACCACATACCATTAGTACGAATCAAGAAACCACAGCATTTTTCATTCCTGCATCTGTATCCTTCCAAAATTGCACTTTCTCGGACATCATCAGATTGGCCCTTAAAAACTAACTTGGCCCAATTAGCTAATGGCACAATGCCAATTTTACTGAAATATATCATGCCATGCAGCCAACAACATATATCAGCATAAGAAACCAAGCAAGTACCATTCTAGCACAGCGGGGACAGGTGCAAGTGAATAGGTACTGTTCTTTGAGAGCCTTCTGCCGAGTCATAGTGCTCCCAGCAGTCTCTATATAACTTATCAGCACCTTGCAACAGGCAGATAAAGGTAATTAGTGAACTTGAAGTGGAAAAGGGAAAAAAAAATGTATTATCCTCTAAAAGCAATTTAAAGTTATAAAGAAGAGTTCTACGGAATGCTTTAATGAACTATTGGACAAGCGACGTTTTAAAAATTCAGTAATGAATCCACAAAGTATCTTCTTGTGCCCATTAAGTCCATTATAAAAATGTTTATAGTGGCATTAGATGCTTCTATTAACCCAAGAAATGCCCAAAACAGCCACATGCTAATGTGGAATGAAAAGCTCATAACATATCTTCTCAACCCAAACTTGAACTAATTAGCATAAGAAACTTTCAAATGACATTTCTAGCTTGGAACCCAGCGAACTGGATGTCAAAAGTTTCTTATTCTTAATACTTACCTCCGAACCTTTGGGTATATGTTGTAAAGCACGTACTACACCTGACCTTCCCTCAAAAACCAGCACTGAATTTGGCAAGCAACTATATGATGATCAGCCAAAATTAGAATTTAGAAGATTACAAAGAACGAGATGATAGCATATAATACATTAACTGCTACCTGTGGTTGATTATGGAAATTACAGGATACAATCCTGTCCCCAAGGGTCTCAGTTCACTATCACAAATGGTATGTGCATTGCAAGCAAACTGCAGGATTAGGAGGATTTAACCTTAGAAGGGCTCAGCAGAAAGTCATATTGAGAAAAGCATGACTTTAACCTCATTGACAGTGAAAGTCACAACAACTTGCAATTGCTATGAAAATAGACCTGAGCTGGTTACTACTCATGCTTGGACAACCTTCTACCTATCAGTTCTGCAATGACATTAATTATTTAAATGCTATAAGGCACCCTCAAGTTTCAAAAAGTATAATAGTATTTATTAGACCTATTGGAATTTTTTGAGATTACAGCAGTATGTGATGTTTAAATGCATAGTATGAGGTGATTTATGGGGAACAAGTGGGTTGGTTCTCCCACCTCAATAGTTAGCTTAGGGGAGAGTTCTTCATCCAACTTAGATGCTCATCAAGATCACATCAAACAAATCAGAAATAGCTTGTGGAAGGGATTAACTAGTTCTTAAGGCTGAAATAACAAATTTACCCTGCAACTCTGCAGAAACCTAGATGCACTTAACACGATCTCAGTCCAGAAGATTTCAACACATGCATGATTTCCAATGCAAGAAATTTATGATAATTATATAAAATAATATAATTGTTTAAGCATAGTACCTTGGAAAAATTTTCTGCAATCTCTTTTACGTTGATTTCAGGCCATTGTAATATTAAGTTTACAAGATTAGCCATCTGTGCGTACAAAACCAGCTGCTCCTCATTGATGTCAGACATGTCTAGATGGAAGTGAGTGTTACAAAGAACAATCATCATTGACATGTGAGAAAACATATAGAGAACCGTGTTAAGTACTCTTGACCTAAAGGCAAAAAATGATAAAAGGATACGTGCCACTAATGCCTCCACTAAGTTATAGTTGTCTGTAGCAGTGCTTGGGATAGCCTGGAAATAAAAAAGCTTATAATATAATATAAAGGCCGTTCAATGTCAATTTAAATTGTTCCAGACATAAAAAAATTATTAAGGTATCAAAGTGAAATATTAGGAGAATCACAAATTCTCAGGAGCAACTTAATAATGTTTGGCATAAATGCAACTAAAATTTAGATAGAAAATAAAAAATTTAACCAGCAAGCACAATCTACCAACTTGTTAACAAAGAATAATAGCAATCTACAATTTAATTCGTTGGTTATCTAACAAAGGAAGTTCCAATGATATTTGAAACTGACTTCATATGTTTTAACTTTCTGAACAATGTGGTATTAGCTTTATTGATTACCAAATTAATAAGGCCAGTAAAACAATAGCATCGAACTCAAAAAACTTTCCATAGTGCAAGTATTTAATGGCTTAGATACGTAAGAGCCAAGTAAAAACTAGCAAAGGTCGTTTCGCCCAAGTGGATATATATCAAGAGAAAAAATGGATTCTTTCAATTTGTCAAATTCAAATAGGTATTGTCTTATTTATGCATTATTCCAATACTCATATTGAATGATTCTTTCCCAGTTGCCAGTATAGATTAAATTTACACTATCTCTATTGTTTTATTTATCTATCAGCCCAATATCCGTATTGCAAACAATTGAAGACGGTAAGATGTGCAATGTGGTAACATGATATTACAATAACAGATGTGCACGTACATAAAACCAAAACTGAAAGTGTTCTTTTTATATTGTAAATTAGTTAAAGCCCCATGTACCAAACCAATTCTTTAACTTTTATCATATCTTATACTGAATGCAGGGTAGAGAGCTCAGGAATTTTTTTTTTTTTTTACCTTTTTACTTTGCAACTTCCTTCGAAGATAAAGTTTCACCATCAGTCGAATGGATGGTGTGACAGATTTTCTCTGTTTCTTTTCCAGCCTTGAGAGGACGTCACATTCAAGACGATGCAACTTCCACTCTGCCCTCTAATGAACATAAATAAAATATCCTCAAGTAGCAGATATATTAAACACCAAGGTATCTTCATAATCAATGCCGTATGAATATCAAATTTAGGTTAAAAAAACAAGAAGAAGCTGAAAAGCTAACAGATATGATGAAACCTCTGCCCAAAATATTATTGCCACAAAATTAAGTCCACCAAAGAGGCCGCAATCATATCATTGGGCATCATGAATTATACAACGTAAGTTGAAGTGAAGTTTAAGCATTTGACCTGAATGAATTGTAACATGACAAATGGAATCAGCGACGAACTATACCATACCTGGCATGTGCTTCCACAATACCATACAACTTGACAACCAGAGCACTTCTTAAGATTACTTGCAGTGAAACACCCATCACACCTAGTTTCGGCTGAAGAATTATTTGGCACACACACATAAGGCTCTTGGCTTATAATTATATCTCCTGCAACAGCAAAGCTCCATTTTTACAAAAACTTCACAGTTAACAGTCACACCACCCATGACATCGTTCTCGGTATGGATGTTAGAAAGTCGGAGGAGGAGAAACCTGGGTAAAAGTCTCTCGTAGCTAAGAGACAGCGACCCTTATCTTCCGTGGTGGAAACCGTTAAATTACGATCCTTTAGAACACCCTGCAAATCCTCCATTGTTGCTGTCTCCCGTATTCACGCTTGTTAAGCTCTAGTACTAGAAGTTGCTTCACCAAACACGGTGCAGAAGCAAATTTATTTGGTTATTTATTTGTTTCACCGAAGAAAAAAATTGGACAAGCCAATCCACCAAAAAAGGATCATCAGAACGGGCTTAAGGCCTTTTTTATTGGACAAAAAAGATTAAAAGTAAAACAGGAGCTCTTACCCTGTAATTTGAGGCCTTTTTAATCAGGCCCAAGCTTTCTTTGTGGTTTAGAGGGTAATTGCTGGGGATGATGTAACAGAGTGGCCTATCCTACGTCACAAACAGACGTCCTTCCTAAAGTCCAACAAAACAAGATGGCCTGGTGAATAGAACTGAAGTGGGAAACCTAAAGCAGGAGACATTTCTTTGTGTAGCACCCAATGCAACTAACGCAAGATGCGATGCGGAAGAGTTATAGGTTATTTCCAGAAAGTAGCAATGGAAGGGACAAATTTCCTTGTATTAAGACGGAGCACTAGTGACAGGCCAATCATGAAGTTTTGCTCTCTCCCTGCGAGATACTGCTCTCTGACTTGTAATTGCTCGTAGATATTTGCCCACTGTTACCACTTCTCGAGCCCCGTATTGCTTTTCTTTTCTCATCTTAGATAATTATTGCTGTTAGGTTTACGTCCAGGGCACCCGCATAGTTATAACTTACTGTACCGAATAAAACCAATGAAGAAAATACTGACAAGATTTAGCCGTAGCAGAGAGGATGGTTTCTTGTAAGGTGATAAATTAAAGTTTTAAAGAAGATTAATATTTAATACTCAATAGTTTATCGATTATGATTGCTTTCTGTAGGTAAATACTTGTGTTTAGGATAGAAACTAGTGAACAAAATTCCACCAATAGAACCGTGCTTGTTTAAGGAATACAAATAAACCACGAAATGACAAGGTATTTCCTGTTTTTATTAACATTAGAAGATATTATATTTGAATCAGTAAATACAGATTCAATATTATTTTAAGGGTTAATATAACTTTTGGTCCCTGTAGTTTCCTTTGATTTTGGTTTTGGTCCCTGTAGTTTAAAAGTTTTGTTTTTGGTCCCTGAAGTTAAGTCCGTTTGAAGCCGTTAGTCCCTATAGTTTCAAAAGGACCTAAATCTGCCTTTAACACCGTTAAAATGCCTTATGTGTCGCTGACGGTGTTAGTTTATCTGAGGTGGCCTGATGATTGGGTATAGAAGTTGCTTACATGGACTGATGACTTGGAATTTTTTTTTTTAAAAAAAATGGACAAAGCTTTAAATGAAAGAGAGGGGTTTTAGTGTTGGGTGAAGAGAAGGAAGTAGTGCAGGAGCGCACGCTGCAATTGTCTCTGGGTTTGGTTAGGGCTTACCGTCTTTTTCGGTGAGGAAGGGAAGGAGTCGTCGGTGCAGCAGAGTTCCAGATACGGGTGGCTGATTTCTCCAGTAAGTTGTGGTTCTTTGTCATTATCCTTACTTAAACCCATGATATTTTTACCATAACAGAACTGTTCATGATAGTTTTTACAATTTTATGAGCTGAAAAAACAATTTTCTTGATCGTGAATGAAGATTTGTGGTGCTTTTTGTCTCTGTGATGCATAGTTGGCTGATGTTGCATATTTGCCTATTTTAGGAAGGACTTTATGGCGTGGCTGAACTTGCATTTTTTTATGATGGTTTTTGTCTTTGTAATGCATATTTGCTGTCTTCAAGTCATCCGCTTTTCTTGTTGTACTCTGCATTTTTTTTCAAGTAATGTGTAGAAAATTTTTGTGTGTGCCT
>QFDD01005833.1:0-16808 GCA_006871305.1 Vachellia collinsii | reverse complement strand
AAGCACGTGCAGTCAGGAGAGATAATTCGTTCAAATGTTTTCCCTGTGTCAGCAATTATGCAATAACAATTTGGTCCTAGCAAAAGAGATTAAATTGCATAAAAGACAGGGTAAAAGAGGTATAAAGTGCCCACAATCAGACAAGAAAACCATGGAATTATCAGTGTTCATCAATGCACTACTCATATGGCATTAGAAAATTTATCACAAAAGCATACCTTTAGATGATGGTTAAAAATGGTCAAGAAAATCATTAAAGAATATATGAGAATCCTAAAAATATTGTAAAATCTTAAAGAAATCATTTCCAAAGTGCAGAATTATGAAAATTTAAGGTGGGAATGGTTTCCTTTGTTCAATGCAAGAGGTTGGGTTAAAAAGACATTGAATTTGCTTGAAAACAATGCAATGATAGCTTAAAAGGGTTTTTTCTATACATCGCATGCACAAATTCAAGTTCCAAGTCATGACTTAATATGTATTGAGAGCAAGTATGGGCATTAGGGGTAATTAGGTTGCGACCTAAAAACTCTAAAGAGCTTTCCATGTTTAAAAATCTCTCATGTCGTGACATGTAGTAACTAAGTCATGACTTCATATGCATAGAGGGGAACCAAAATGAAAATTTAAAAGCCTAATACACTTTTGCATGGACAACCTCTTTGATATGCATTCAAACAATCAAAATCGATCCAAATGCAGCAATTCATCATAAAAAATTTGGGAAATTCAAGTAATGAAAGATAAATGATGAAAGATTGGATTTCAAAAAGTAGCAGAGTGAACCACAAACATAAAATTCAAGTAATCTCTCTCCCCACACTTAAACACACTAGTGTCCCCACTGCACTAAGAATTTAGGAAAGAGAACAAAACTTGGTAGAATGAATGCAACACAAAACCAGCAATTATATTAAAAACAAATAGCATCCCCATGAAAAAGTGTTCAACCATAGTAGCCAAATGGCCAAAGTATAGAATTGATGAAATAAAAAACAAAATCAAGCATCCCTTCCTTGGGCTTATCCTTCTTCTCCTACTCCCTTATGAGTTTCAGCATCCACACAACCTGAAGACTGCCCTGGTCCCTCTGGAAAGAAGTTTATGGTAGGGGTAGAGTTCTGCCAAAAAGCTCACTCAAATCCTAGAGGAAATTCCATGTTGTGTGACTTGGCCATTTTTATCATCATAATATCCATGAACCACTGTCTACAAAATTCATTGGCCATTACTTGTTGGCTTAGGGAAATGACTTGGTCACTAAGTGCCACACCCTTTCCTAAATCCTGCCCATTCTAAATCTTCTTAACTCATAGATGAAATTAATCTAGGCAAAAGAGTCCTGCTTTCTATAAAATACCCTTTTACCTAATTTATTTAGAATGGGATTTTTTGAAAAATTTTTAAACTTTCTAAAACAACTTCTATATAAAGCTATGTTTCAAATAAATCCACTGAGGTAGGTTTGATCCTGGTCATCAATTTATAATTGTAGTATGAAAACAATTTTTCTTTTAAAAAACCATTCTCTATGATCTTCTACTTGCATTAACTCATTAATCTCTAGTCACTATCCATCGAGGATAACACTTATGTCCATCTATTAGGGAGATATTCCCTCCCAGCCACATTTAGTCTCATATCCATTATATACATAATTTATACAAATATATGTATAACCATCTAAAGCATCAAGGCTTAAATTAGAATAAAATCTTAACTACTTTTTAGACCAAAATTGTATGTAAAGGAGTTCTTCCATCTTCCTTTTCATCATTCTTCATTCTCAACTTTTATGCTTTCCTTATTACCACTTCCTTACCTTTTGAGCTACTTGCCTTAGTTGCATTTTTTTGAAAGGGAGGGTGAGATTTGAAAATCCCTATAGAAACCACAGTTTATCATATAGTTATATATAAAATTCATAATCATGTAAAAACAAGCCATATTCTTACATAGCAACAGTACACATCATGAGGTCTCATCTCAACAACTTTACACATCACATGATGCTGGATAGATATCATATTACATTACACACAATTAGCTCGAGGGAACTATCCCATATAACTTCCTCACACCAAGCAAGTACTGTACAATCGTTCTTCTAGCATATGATAGTCCACATAATAAATATGGCACAAACAAAAATGCAAAATTAAATACATAAGAATAAGACAAAAAAGGATTTTTACCTTTCTCTCTTTGTTTACCGTTACTTTCTTCGGCAATCCCTTTTCCAACCTTCCTTGGGGTACTCAAACAAATGTCAAATCCTAAAGACATATGTATAACATTATGTTAATTATATGCTTACCAAGCTTTATTTAGCTCCTCCTTCTCTCCTAAACCCATTTCTACCCATTCACATTATTTAACTTCCTTTCCTTGACTTTTGAATTTTTCAATTACTTTTAAAAAAATCATAATTCATTCAATAAAATTCCAAATTCAATGGTTCAAGCTTCTATTTCAAGTTCTCTATATTCTCTTTCCATGAACACTAGCACTCACTAAATATAGTGTAATATCCAGGTTCTTAATAACTGGATATAAAGCCTAAATAAGTAGCTAAAGATTAGTTAAAGGTTCGGAGGACAAAAGGAAAGGAAATGAAGAGTAAAAATGTCATTTTGCCATGCGTATAAAAGGTAAGGGCAAAATGGTCATTTCGAAAAGGAAGGGACAAATGTGCCATTTCAATTGGGACTAAAGTGAAATTTGGAAATTCAAGGGACCAAATTGCCATTTATGAGATTCAAGGGCATTTTGGTAATTAAGTAAAAGTCAAAGGGCATTTTGGTCAAAGTTTGACCAAAATATCAGAAAATTTTACAGAGCCATAAAAGATAGAGAAAAATTCACCGATCAGTAATTGAGGCCTGGTTTGAGTTAAAATGACCGAAGTAACATTCGCGGTAATTTTAAAGGTAATTTAATTCTTAGCTATTCAATAAATAATTAGTCAAAAATAATTATTTAAAATATCTAGAGGCCTCAGATATCTGATCTCAGAGTAAGTAAAAATAGCTTAGAAATTCTAACATTTTATAAAATTGTTTCCAAGAGAAAGACAGAGACAATTTCCTCGATCGGAAAGAAAAGGCCCTGAAAAACCCCGAATTAGGGTTTTCTTTAAAAATTAATTGAAGATATTCGGGAAAGCATTTTGAGGAAAGAAAAATCATGGAAGTATCCGATAAATATAGGGAATTTTTAATGACCCTAAATCGATCAAGTGATCGTTGGTTTACCGATAAGCATTTCCAGTGCTATAAAGTAACTTTATAGAACATAAAGTTTTTATAAAGGAAGTTATGGGGCCATTAAATTGCCACTTGTCATTGTCATATTTCAAGAGGAAAAGAGAGGTAAAAGATCTCAAACAAGTGGTAAAACATGCTTATGTAAAATTATTTTTCAAGATCAAGTGGGTCCCACACAATTTAACACACATGCACCACTTTATTAGACCATATTCCACACCATTTTCTGCAGCAAGAGTCGGTCATAGTGAGATGGAAGAGAAGACAAAAGTGGCGTGACTTCAAGGCAAGAGAAGAGGAGGAAAATCACTCAAAAATCCAAGGTAAATAGTCATTTATGCATGAAATCTTGTCTAATCCATGATTCTAAGCCTTCCTCTTCAATTCTATAGTTTTATTTTTGAGTTCATGATGAGATTTTGCTGCTGCAAAGTTTAGGTTTTTGAGAGAGAAAATGAGAAGGAGTGAGATTTAGAAGCAATGGATACTAGAAATCAACTCTATGCATGATTTGGAACCTATTGGTAGTTTGTTTGAGTTGATTTGAGCTTGTATTGAAATTTTGGCATGAAGTCACTGTTCATGGCTGCTGGTTGACTCTGTTCATGCAAGGGAAGAAATGACTTTGTGTTGTTTAATGATGAGAAAATGGTCTAGGAATGTGATTATGCATATATGTGAAGGTAGAAGTTGAAAAATCACATTTTTCTTCAATTTTAAGAAAATTTCGTGCTGCAGGGGAAGTGGTAGAAGGAGAGTGATTTTGATGATTTTGATGCTTCCAATGGATTTAGAAGGCAAAATTGTGTAGGGTGTAAGTGAGGAAACAATTTTGGAAGCATTGGAATCAATTTTGGCAAAGTTAAGGGCTTTAGGACCCTTGAAGTTCAAGAGAGGTTTTAGTGAGGTTTTGAATGTTATAATGCATGGTTTGTGGCCTATTATTAATGCCAAATGCATTATGCTATGTGTAGGAAGTTAAGTTGCAAAGGGAAGTTTCCAAAGAGCAAGAAGCAAGTCACCAAAGTTAAGTGAAAAGCTAAGGACTTAAGGTAGCAAAGTTACTAACTTTTGCATTAATATTGTCATTGGTTGTTGTTTGTTTATTGTGCTATTTTGCATGCTATTTATGTGCTATGTGAACATGTGAAGTTATGTTTATGATATGTCATGGCTATATGCAAAGTGTTTTCAAAGTGCTTTATGATATGTTCATGCATAGCTAGATAGAAAATAAATGGCAATCATGCATGTTAATGTATGTGTTAGTGACTTTTGCTATTGAGATTCCAAGAATCTCATTCTCCAAACAACAAAATCTTTTAGGAAAAAGTTCAAGCCAAGGAAAAACAAGGAGGTGAGGGCCTAAGGTGGGAGACTTATTCTCATAAAGACCACAAAATGCTTGAGTATCAAATTCAAAGTTTGTAATTGTTATTCTATGCTAAATTATGGAGAAATGTATGATAAACCTCAACTCCATAATTCAAGTTATAGGTGCTATGTATATAGGCCAAGCATGTTATTTTATCATGTGATCATGTTATAGGGCAAAGGCTATAAAGGACAAGCATGTGAAATTGGTGAAAAGGGATCCAACACCCTTAAGTGACTTAAGTTGAGGTCACAGTGAAATTGGGCAAATGAACTCGGATTGACATGAAAATTTGTAGAACAATATTTCACATGGCAAGCTTTATAATGAGCCAAATTTTACTTGATTTGGAGGTTTGTACAGAAAGTTATGGTTGTCCAAACTTGGGAGAAAACTCTGGAAAAAAGAAAAATGACCAAATGAACAGTGTTTATTCACGTAATAAACTGTATTAATTGGTCAAGAAATTTGACAGATGGATATTTGTCTCCTGTAGGGAACTCAACAATCTTAATTTAGGGACTTGAACCACTTAATTTCTATTTTTCTAGAATTAGTTATGAATTTTCAAAGTTGGCCAAAAATCTGAAATTTACCAAGTGAACAGTATTTTCTACAAAGTTTTAAAATTTCATTTGATTATCCAATTCTATGAATTGGAAGGCCTTAAAGTGGTTCATAATTGGTCTCTAAAATAAAATAGAGTAAGCTAAGGAAGGAATTACATATAGTCCATCAATATTCCCAAATCAATACTCAAAAGTTGTTGTTTGATTAACAAATTTTCCAAAAAAATTTTCTTGATTTTAGAACCAAACTTTATAGGTTAATAACTTACAGTATACTTGTCTAAACAATGCATTATAGTACTCATTTTAAAGCTTGTTATGAGTACTACTTCCTTACCAAATTTCATGGTTAAAAAAAACCATTTGGCCATCTAAAAATCTATTCAAAGTCAACTGTTTCATCAAAAATATCGTTTTCCAATTTTTCTGAACCAATTTGAAAAATTCATAACTTACACTCTACTCATCCAAATAATGTGTTCTAGGACTTACTTTAAAGCTTGTGATGTGTACTGAAATCTCACAAAATTGCAAATCCAGGAGAGGCCATTTACCTAGGTCTTATGTCATCTAAAATTAGTGACTTATATCAGCAACTTAATTTTCTGATACACTTAATCTTCGTTTTTCATTATCCAACAACACTTAATTTTCTGCAACTAGTTTATACATCTTGATAGTTGTTTATTGTTTCTTCACAAATGAGCACTCATGAACATAGTAGTTAAATAGTCCCATCATTAGTTCTAGATTATTTGGGAATCTACCACAAGCATGTTCATAGCAGTTGGTGGCCAAATCCAAGTGATATACTCACTAAAATACAATATGAAGCGTGCCATTCTTTCCAAAATGAGTAATTTGAGTGCAAGTGAATAAGGTGAATTAGGATGCTTGAAGTGCAGTAACATGCTTGGAATCATTCTTAAACTGGCGTGAATCAATGGCATCCCAAATCATGAAATTCATCTACTAAGCCATAGATTCACTTACATAGATAGAGGAAGGAGCTAACAAATGCAATGACAAATTCAAATCTCAATCAGTGGTTCTTTTGTGATTTCATTTTGCTCATTTGCACCCAAACTGAGAGATCAACCAAAAATCGCCACTCAGATTGGTTCTCTTTGAAGAACAAAGGTTTCTTAGAAAATCAAAATCCACTTCTCAAAAACACTCTAATCGTTAAGATTATTAATGCAAGAATTGATTTACTTGGAATAAGCTTCAATGTTTAACATGCAGTGTAAGGACTTCAGTTTTACCTCTCATTTATCAACATTTCTGAAACTTAAACCCTTCCCCAAATCAGAATTCCAGAGATGAAATGAGATTGAGGAGGCTTACCTCAGTTGATTTCCATTCTTGCATGTGAATTCCAACCTCTTCCTCTAGTGTTTCATGGCAGCGACACTTTCTCTCATGAGCTCTCTCACATTCTCTCGCCTCTGTTTCTTGCTGCTGCCAGGTGATGTAGAAGATGATGAATGAACAAATGAGGGAGCAGAGGGTAGAGGCTTTAATGCCTCAACCATGCATATAGCACATGTGTGGATAGTGAATTTACCAATTTGCCCTCCCACACTTTCTCTATTTTTTTACCATCTGACCCCTTTTTTCATAAATATAAATCCACAATGCCATAAAATACTTCAATGAGTAACTTTTCCCCTAAATTTGACCCTCAATATGAGGAATAATTCTCCTAATAAATTTTTGGACAATTTAGTTATTTTTCTCAAATTTCCTTAAAGATAAAATAATTCCCTAAAATAACTTTTGGCCTAAAAATTTATTCATACGTGTCAAAAATTTGTAATTGTCTTTCCAAAGCCTCAATTACATTTCATATCACATTGGTCAAAATTTGGGATGTTACACTTAGCATGGCAAGTTGCTCACTCAGCTAATCTAGGGTGATGCTAGAGTCACCCACCTCACTTGTCTCCTCTGGTTCCTCCACTGCCACTCTCTTCCCCTTTTTCTTGCTTTGTGACTCTATAGCCCCAGCTGTATGCTTTAGAGTAGTAAAGACCCATGTAGTGATAGGGTCCAGGGTTAGGTCGGTGCTTTTCTCTATGATCTTCCTCACTCTACATAGGTTAGTGATAAGATGGAGAAACACCAGTAAAGATCAGGTAGTATTGACATGGTGCATAATTTGATCCTAAGCTATATCATTGTCACGTCTACCGGTTGTTGAGTCATAAGGAGGTACAGCAGAATAGCACACCCTATGGTGACATCAGAAATGTGGGCGATAGACTGCACATTGTAAGTCATTAAGTTGTGCCAGACCTAGGCCTCATCATTCATATTTTTCCTTTAGAAGTTCTGCTTCCCACCCCTCAATGTTCAACTCGCCCCTTTGATCTCCATGACTTCAAAGGTAGACTTCCAATCAACATTCTTCAAATTGATCTTGCAGCATTGGAACTCATAGTTTTGGATCACATGGAGCTTGTAAAAGTGACATATGTTAGTTTCGTCAATGGTAAACTCGTTATTTCACTAGCTCAACCCAAGAGCATCTATGGTAGGGGAGTAGGCGTAGAATTCTTGAACCAAGGTCAAGTTTGCCTACGTCCTTTCTTCATTAGCTCAATAAACCTAATGTCAATGGCTTTCTTAAAGAATTGAAACTTACAGGTCTCCGAAAAATACCACTCTTAGACTACTCTATTGGCAAATTTCTTGATTGCTTCAGCTCTCGATAGTTAGACTGAAGGCTCTTCATCAGAGTCATTTTTAATGTTCAAGTTCTTGGTGTACACCATTGTTCTGAATAGTAGAGAAACAAACAAAACAAAAAAGACAACCTATGAAAATCCTAAAACAAATATAAAAAGCTAGATGGCTGACACTAACCAATGAAGACCACCCTCTTAGATCTCTAAACCAATGCTAACCCAATTAATGGATGAATCTATTGAAATTTTAATGGAAGAACTAAGTTTCTCTCTAAAAACATGGGCTAAACAGGTTAAAAGCTCCTTCTAGTAGTCAAGTTCGTGACTTAAGGTTACATAGGTCATGACTTAAACTGTACCGAGGGCATTTATTCAAAACTTTTCAGTTAAGGTCATGACTTTTGTATGTAGGTCACAACTTGAAAGCCCAGAAACATTCAAAAATGGATTTGAATGTTGAAAAACCAGTTTCAAGATAAAAATTTAGAGCAAAATCAGTTCCCTTCACAGCAATGGATCTCCAAAATAGAATTCAACCATACATCACAGTAGCATTGGCAACAACCTCACATTCCACTAACCTCAAGTCTAATCCTAACAAAAGAAAACTATAAAATATAGAAAAACTAAAACCCAACTACAAAAATCAAAAGGTAGAAAAGGAAATACCTTGATGAAAGGGGAAACAGGGGTTGTCGCACAAAATAAAGGAGAAGGAAGACTTGGAAATGATACCCAATCATTGGGGTGTGTGGATAATGAATGCAACAGAGGTATTTATAGTGTGGAGGAAATAGAGAAGTTGTGCACATTAAGGAATGAAGGGATGTGGAGGTTTGGGGAGTAATGGGACATTGTGGGTGCTAGAAGAAGAAGAGACTATAATGGTTAGAGATGGACAAATTGCAGGAGTCACGACAGTTGGAGGAAGGCAGAAGAAAAAGAGAAATTTGCGTGCAAGGGTTTTGAGAAGGGAAGAGGGTTTTGAAAATGCTTAAATGACATTTAAGCCCATGGGTTTTCTAACCCTTAGATGAATCTAGACAAAGCATGAGCCAAGTTCAAAGAGAAAAATGGTAAATGGGTGAGAGATGGGAAAGGAAAGAGAGATGATTTTGATGCAAAATTTCTTAATTAAAACCTTAGGTTGCGACATAGATGGAAATAGGTCATGACCCAAACACATTGGGAAGAGAAATTAGGATTCTAGGGCAATTAAGATGATTTCAAGACATGTAGGTCGCGACATAATATGCGCAGAGAGCTCATTACTTGATAGGCCCAAGGTCTCAACTTTAAGTAACATGTCATGACCTAATATGCATAGAGAGCTTATCTCAAGATGGCTCTGCAGGTCACTATGTAATGGGTAAATGTCATGACCTAAAGTGCACAGAGGCACTTTTGCTTGCTAGAAGCTAATCAACCTCAATCCTAAGTTCCCAACCAACTACACTCACAAAAATACCTATAAAAGTAACCCAACTCAGCAATCTATCACAACATTTTCAACATTTCAATGCAAAACTCAAATTCAAGCAATGGAAGATTAGGGAATCTTACACATGAACCATCACAACAAGTTATACAACCCTTCAAGTATTACCTTCCTCCAACACATAGTGCAATGCATTATATAAAAATGGAACACAAGAAGGGGTGAAAATACAAATAGAATTAACTTTTACTACTAGATTCAGTCTCCCCCAAACTTATCTTCTTCATCAAAAAAATAAACTTAACCAATCATATGAAATAAGGAGACAACAAGTAAGAAAAGAGACAACCTTTAACCTAAATCTCTGTAGACTCTTGTACTAGAAGTTCTCATCCCGAATGAGGAACATGAATTTCTTTCATTACAACTCCTCCCACAACAGATGTTCTTAGGAGTGGCTCTAGATCAATAGGCAAATGCTCTAAAACATGGCTTGTAGTCACAGCCTTGCTATTGTGATTCTGCAAAAACAAACATTAGATTAATAGCAGTATCCAATCAAAGAATGCAGACATGGAGAGATTTAGAATAGAGTGATGATATCTTAGGAACAACTCTCTAAGAATGAATAACAACCAAGAAAGTTAATGAGATTCTCGTCAGTAGGAACCAAATAAAAAGTTAGATTGTTAAAACCCTCTTGTGTTTGCAAAGTGAAAGTGTGGAATCCAACTAACAGTTGTTGGAGCACAACATATCATCTTTGCAATCACTAGAGGAGGAAGGTAAAAGAGTGAAAGAAAAGGAAAATCTATTATCCTGATCAGTCGATGGTTCTAAATCAAGTGGTAAATCATAAGATAAAATTTGTTGGAAAGATTTATTTGAAATTATAGTATTGTCATTAAACATTATTGAATCATTCCTTATTGGATCATGCACAATGTCCAGCTTATGACTTTTAGCACATATAACCTCATCATCACAAGAACAATGAAAATGCTCATTTAACTTAAATATTATCATCACATGTAGCACTATGAAAAGAAGCATTTTCATTATGTAAGGGAATAGTGGAATTGCAAGTAACATTCCCAACTAAAGTCCCATTAGAAACATTCAAATGAGCATTGACAATTTCAAACATGTGAGGGGACTCAATTTCAATTTCTTCATCCACCCCACTACCACTCATTCCAAAAGAAGCTTCAACAGAAATGGTAGTGGTGAGAGGAGGATTAATCTCATCAAGTACAGGAGCAATATTACCTAGGATATGGGATGAATCCTCTAGAAGTTGGTAATGTACTTGCTTTACATCAGTATCTTGTATGGTTGTCTATGCTGGAGGTATAGGAGGCTAGAAAATCTCCACATGTGAAGTGGCATTTGACTCTTGAGCTTGAACTCCTTGCTTCTTCTCTAGTATGTCTTCAGGCCGAAGATTTCCATTTTCACCGTTTGTCCTCCTCTTCCATAACATATTATCAATGTATGCCTTAAAGAAGTCATCAATACCTTCCATCTCTTTGCGTGCATCATACTTTCTTGTCAAGGCATTGGTTAGAACATCCAAGTTATGGGAAGAATGAGGAATATTTAGTTCAGTTTGTTGAGGTGTAATAGGGTGAACTGGAGGGAAGGGTTCAAGAGGTGGTTGAGGATGGTGGAAAGTGGATTGGCAAGGATAATAGTATAGTGTGAATAGAGGGTTAGAGTAAGGTAAGTAAGATGGAGATGGAGATTGTTGATATGGTTCATATTGTGGCGGAAGTGGATAGTCATATGGTAGGAATGATGGTTGAGGTTCAAAATATGAGTCAAAATATGGATTATACGATGGAGGAGGAGATTCATAGTATAGTGTATAGGGTGGAAATGATGGTTCAAAGGTTTGGAATGAATGTTGATGGTAAGATTCACAAGGTGGATTGGTGAATAGACTACCAAATTATTGACCAAGTACATATTCCTTTTTACTGAATATAGAGGCTTAAGAAAATCTAGCTCACGATGTATGACTTTAGAGTTTTGCCATGACTTATACAAAAACTGAGAATTTAAAAGGTAGAAGTTGATAAATCAAGTTGTAAGAGTTTAATACAATTAATTCTTAGTGATTCTCAGTGATTTCAAGGTTTATAAAGTGTTGTATGCACTCAAGGTATGTGGGAAAAAAATCAAATTTATCCAAAAAGGAGCAAACCTAGACACTCAAAGAATTTTGTTGAAAACGTTCACTCAAGTCATGACTTATAGGTATCAAAGTTGCAATGAAAAGTCTACCGAGAGCAAAATTGGAAAAAGGCACACTTAGAAAAATTGAGTTGAAAATTGCACTCAAGTCAAGACTTATGGATGTCAAAGTCATGGTTAAAAGTGTACATAGAGCAATCCTGGATTTAGCAGCTTTTAGGTCATGACTAAAGAATCACAATGTTGCGACTTAAATGTATAAGGTCATGGCCTCATTTTCTAGGCTACAACCTGAAGGCCTCTGGAAGTTTCTATTGAAAATAAGTTCAAAAATTCACCAAGTTGCTTAGCCAAATGCTTTCAACTATGCACAAACGATCAAAACCTTATAACAATTGGCCAAATACTCAAGATTAGTGAAAACAAATGCAAAATGCTATGCAAAGGTGCAAATGCAAAAGTATGAAAGAAAATCAAGATATTTAGTTGTATATTTGAAAATTTTTTATGCTATGCAATGTTAAAAATGAAAACTAGAGCTAAAACTCAACACAAATTAACCCAAGAAAATAGTGGTGATAATAACCAATTACTTGGCTCCCCAACAATTGCACCATTGATCAGACTGGTTTGTCACCTTGTGGTTTGGTTCAAGATAATATTGCAACAAATAATGTAGTATAGGGTACAACTTATCATTCTTCTTGAGGAGTGGTTTACTAGTTAACCTAATCCAAATTGGTAACTAAAAACATGTTGAACTGGGTAAAAATGGGGGGTTTTGGTTTGTGAAAACTGTAGTGCAATAAAAGGAAAACTAAAAGAAATAACTCTTTTTAGTCATTTCAAATAATGAAGGAATGCTTTGGATTGAAAGGGACATGTAATGGAATATTATCTTAATGATGGAAACATAACTATCAGTGGTCTTTGAATTGATATGGGAGTTGAAATTATGTAATTCTTAAAGAAATCCCTAAGCAATCACTTGGGTCCAATGGTTTTAATTATTAAAAACTCTCTTTGATTAAAGTTAATTAACACTTCTCAAAAACATTATTTAAAATTGCTTAGAGTGCAATTGAGTGAATGAATGGCAAACTACTAGGGGCTCATGCAGCCCATGCCGAATTAATCATATTCTAGGCTAGAGCAATGAACCTATTTGAAGTGGCTCATTTCATACTAGAGAAACCCATGTATGAACGAGGTTTAATCTTCCTCATCTAGCTACTCTAGGTTGCGGGTAGGTCCTGGTGGGGAAGTTATAGACACCTTTCCATACTTTTATCTAGAGTGCTTCACTTAATTTCCTATGCAATATTGGGCTTCAACAGTTTTTATCATGCACTTCTGGAACCTGAGACTCTTGAAGAATCTTTTCCATTCTTTGTAGTAGTAGTATTAATTAATTAATAACTATTGAACTAATAACCAACTCATCACTTCGCATTATCTGGATCTAAAGAACCAGTCAAGATGTAAGTAAAGATATAATATGTTGGCGATATCATTATACGAACTGAAATATTGCATTTAAAAAAAAAAGAAAAACGAATATCATTATGAGTTGTGAAGCAACAAGAATATATGGATAAATGAAAGGGTGAAAGAAAGAGAGAGAAAGAATATCAATGATATAGAATTCTAATATATAAGGGCTATGAGTCATGTCATAAAAGGTAGGGTAACAAAGCATCAATATTAATTAATCCATAATTAGATAACTATATTGATTGAACAAACAAATCAAGAGCCCTAAGTCACTAAAAACTGAGAAGGTTGACTAAGAAAAAAACAAAATGGAATTAATTAGAATTATTAATTTAAACCTAACCATTAAGCAAGAAGTGATGGGAACGATGGAACCTATGAATGCCTAAGATTTTATTAAAAATAAATCTTCTAATGAGTAATAAAGCTATAAAAGAGAGGTGTTACACATTTCACCAATTAGCGATTCTTATTTTCTAAGTTCTTGGATTTTAGTGTATTATGGGACTTGTGTGTGTGTACCCTTGCTGTGTGTAGTTAGAAGTAACTTTACCCTCTAAATTTCGGGATTTACATGTTTGCGGGGGATTGTTCTTGAGAGAAACTTTACCCTTCCAATTCATTTACCTCTACAAACACCCACTTATCATGTTGAAAATGATATTTCTCACCAATCTGATGTTGCAAATCTGAAACCTTCGAGGATAAAACCTAATCAAAGAAAGATGGAGGATGTAGATGACTTTAGAGTTCCTATATACATGAATTCAAGAGTTCGTCAGTGTAACTATAAAACTCAGAAGGCTTTTGTTGGAAAAAAATTCACTACCAGGGGCCCTCAATATTTTGGTTGTATGGTTTAGTTTGAATCTTCAATGAAAGATTTTTTTTTTGTCTTTGATTTTTTCTAGTTTTCAATATGTTATAAAATTTATTAAAATTTCTTTAATGATATAAAAAATATGTAGGCATTTTTTGGATTTTCAAATCCAAAAAATACAAATATTTATTTTTCAAAATAATTCACTTTTAGACCGCACATGTCTAAAAGGGGGACCTTTTAGACCACACGTGATCCATGCGGTCTAAAGTGTGACTTTTTAGACCACATGGAACCACGTGTAGTTTAAAAGGGGGACTTTTTAGACTGGACCTACATGCAGTCTAAAAGGTACCTTTTAAACTAGTCTTATCTAAACCGTATTTATGTGTGGTTTAAGAGATCTTTTTTTATGCAGTCTAAAAACCAATTTTTACACTAGTGATTATGCATGTGTACAAAAAGAAAAGTGGAAAAATCCATTTCCCCTTTATATGCATATGTTTCTACTAGAGCTGTTTCATGAGAAAGGAATGTGATTTTGAAGTTTTTTATGCTTCCAATAGATTTACAATGAAAAATTTAGTATGGTAGAAGTGAGAAAACAAGTTTGAAAGCAATAAGATTGAAATTGGTAAAGTTAAGTGTTTATGGACCCTTAATGTTCAAGAGCGGTTTTATGCATTGTCAAGTGTTATAATGCCTTGTCAATGCCTAGATATTGATAAGAGATGCCTTATAATGTTGTATAGGCTGGAATAGTGCAAAGGGACCTAAAGCTCAAGAGGACAAGATAGACTTACAGACAAGCAAAGTTAAGCACACAAGATAGCAAAGTTACTAACTCTTCCATTAATATTGTCATTGATTGTTATTTATGAATTGTTTGCCATGACATATTCTTAGTTAAACTATGTGCAACTTGATTTAGAAAGATACTAGTAAGGTATGTTCATTCATGGATAATTAGTAATGTGTAATAATCATGCATGTTGATGTAGGTGCTAGAATATTCACTATTGAGATTTATATGAAATCTCACTCTCCCAACAATAAAATCCTCAAGGCCAAAGCTCTGACAAAAACAAGGACAAGATGGTGGAGACTTAGAAGTGGAAGAATTTCAAGGATATACATAGTCATCAGGAAATGATGAAAAAATGTTTATGATGTATGTTAGAATACTATGTTGAATTATGTATGTAAGCCTCCACTATGATGCCAACACTATATGAATGATGTGAATATGCTAAGAGTGCTAGATAATCATGTGGTTCAGTTATAGGTTTGGCAATAGAAATAATAAGCATGCTAGAATTGGGTAGAAGGGTCCAACATCCTTATTAAAGGCCTAAGTTGAGGTCATGATAAAATAGGGTAAATGCTATCCAAATGGCATGAATAATAAATGTTCAAAGTTGAAGGAAAAATGGTACACATTTTAAGCTTTAAAAGGAGACAAATGTTTGTATATTAGGATATGTATACAGAAAATTATGGATGTCCAAATTTGAAGGAAAAATCTAAAGAAAATGACCAAATGAATAGTAAATGTTAACAGATTTTTTTTGTATTGATTGAACAAGATGATAGACAAAGAAGTGTTTTTCCCTATAGGAAATTGAAAGAACTTTAATTAGAGACATGAACCACTTGATTTTGATTTTTCTATAATTAGTTATAAATTTTCAAAGTTGACCTAAATTTTTGAAATTTCAATTGGTCCACTAATTCTAGACTTTGATAAGCATTCAAGTGGTATAGTAATGGTCTCTAATGTGTGCTAAAGTATAGTAAGGAAGGTGTTACATTGTTTGATATCAGAGCCTAGTTCTAGCATTGTATAGATTGTTGTGCTCTTGGAAGCATGCTTTGCCCTATAAGTGCATTGGGATTAGTAAATGCTATTGTTTAGGCATTGTTTATTGCTCTAGATAGGAAGATGAGCACAGGGTTGAGTTAGTCTAGTAACTTTGGACCAATTACTAGGAAAGCTTTATTCAATCATAGTAGTTACTCTAAGCTAGTAGTAGTAAACTAGAGAAAGAGATTTAAAAATCTTCCCATAGGATTTTTAATGAGTTGTGGGGCCCACTTGCATTGCCAGAATAACTTTACACTGATAAAATCTAATGCTTTGGCAAATATCTTTCATTACTTCTCATCTTTGCATAAGAACATGACAAGTGGATTAATCTCACCCTAACAAATCCACTTTTCCGAAAATCCCATTACTTTATCTTATTTCCGTCTACTGGAAATGTTGTTTGGGAATTTACTTATCATTAAGCCAGTGTAAGGTCCTTAAAAACAATAGCTCATTAGGGTATTTTTGTTAACCCCAATCTCATTTCGAAAATACCATTAATTAATTTTCTTTCAAAAATCCAAATTTGGCAATTTTTGGCCTATCATACTACCATTTTGACAAACTGTTTTTAACTTTCTTTTGAAAGTAATTTTATAAATTATGGCAATCCCTGAGCTATTTTTAGCCACTTTAACATTATATTTCTGAGGTCTCTAGACAATTTAAATAATAATGTTTAGCCCAGATTTGTATCACAACGACATGAGCTTGAGGGGCCCAGATATTGAAAGAGAAAGTGCGGAAGCTTACTGTCACACCTCACTTTATACTCTCTTAACACCTCATTAGAGACCAAAATTGAAACACTTATCTGACTTCCATACATGGAATTGGCCAAAACAACAAAATTTAAAAACTTACCAAAGTTACTATTCACTTGGTAAATTTCCAGATTTTTGGGCCAACTTTGAAAATTCATAACTAATTCTAGAAAATTCGAATTGAAGTGGTTCAAGTCTCTAAATGAAGCTTACTGAATTTCCTACAGGGGAAAAATATCAATTTGTCCAAATTATTGGCCAATTAATACAGTTTAGTTCGTGAAAATCCACTGTTCATATGGTCATTTTCAATTTTTCCAGATTTTTCC
>QFDD01005832.1:0-14653 GCA_006871305.1 Vachellia collinsii | reverse complement strand
GAATACTCATCACAACAAGGGATCAACATATACTTAAAGTCCTTGAAGTGGACTATGTGTATAGAATGAAAGAAATGGATGAAGGTGAATCTTTTGAGCTTTTTAGTTGGCATGCATTTAAGCAGGCGAGTCCTAAGGAAGAATTCATTGAGCTCTCTAGGAATGTTGTTGCTTATTCAGGGGGGCTGCCACTTGCTCTTCAAGTCCTTGGATCCCTTTTGTTTGCTAGAGAAAAATTAGAATGGATGAGTGTATTGGAGAAACTCAAAATAATCCCCAATAATGAAATACAAAAGAAGCTCAAAATAAGCTTTGATAGTTTAGATTATTTGGACCAAGATATATTCCTTGACATATCTTGTTTCTTTATTGGGATGGATAGATATGTTGCAACACAAATATTGAATGAATGTGGATTTTGTGCTGATATTGGAATGGCTACCCTTATAGAGCGAAGCCTTGTTACAATTGATAGGAAGAATAAGCTAGGAATGCATGCCTTGTTGCGAGATATGGGAAGAGAAATCATTCGTGCAAAGTCACCATACATTATTGAGAAGCGCACAAGGCTATGGTTTCATGATAATGTTTGTGATGTGTTGTCAAAATGCACTGTAAGTAGAATATATGCAATCAATTTTTTGTATACATAAAATAAAATCACTGGAAGAAAAAGGCACAAATGATTGGGTTCCACTAACAATGTCCTTCTTAATTATAACTTAAAATTTAAGGATAATGAAGTTGGATTAAAGTTATTTACTGGCTTTATCACCTAGTTCTGGTTTTCATGTACCAGATTGTTCTAGCTCCATCATGCCCATCATAAAGGTTGTTTCTTTAATTTTGTTAAATATGTTCCTCATTTTACAGGGAACAAAATTTGTGGAGGGACTATCTTTGATGCTACCAAGAACCAAAACCATTTCTTTGAGCACCAAAGCATTTGAAAAGATGGAGAGACTTAGGCTGCTTCAGCTTGGTCATGTACAACTTCAAGGAGATTGCAAATATCTTTCAAAAAATCTTAAATGGCTTTGTTGGCATGGGTTCCCATGGGAAAACATGCCAAACAAGTTTTATCAAGGTAGTTTAGTTGCCATTGATCTCAAATACAGCAGTCTCAAGATAGTATGGAAGAATCATCAGGTAAATACTTAAGTTTTGCTTAGTCATGTCATTTTTCTTTTCACTTATTCTCTACTTTACTTTATTATTAGTTCTTTTTTTTCTCCCCTCAAACAGTTGCTGGAGAAGTTAAAAATCCTCAATCTAAGTCATTCTCATTATTTGACACAAACACCTGACTTCTCAAATTTACCCAACCTAGAAATTTTAGTGCTCAAAGATTGTTCAAGGTTGTCAGTGCTTCGCCATACCATCGGGGTACTTGATAAACTTACTTTGTTAAATTTGAAAGACTGTAAGATTCTTCCTAATCTACCTAGAAGTATATACAAGTTGACATCGCTAACAACTCTCATTCTCTCTGGCTGTTTAAATATTGATAAGTTAGAAGAGGACTTGGAACAAATGAAATCCTTAACGACACTTATTGCAGATAATACTGCAATAACAAAAGTTCCTTTCTCAATAGTAAGATCAAATATTGGATACATATCATTGTGCGGCAATGAGGGATCATCACGTGATGTGTTTCCTTCACTTATTTGGTCTTGGATGTCTCCAAAAATCAATCTTCTCTCTCTTATTCAACCTTTAGAAAGCTTATCATCTTTAGTTTCCTCAAACATACCAACTTCAAGTTTCAATGGCCTATCATCTATTATGAATGAAGTTCCAAAGCTTCAAAGTCTATACCTGGAATGTGGCTCAGATTCCCAACTAAGTGAAGATGTGACAAGAATTCTAGATACCTTATATGCCACAAATTGTACACAATTGGCAGCTTTACCAAGTACATCAGAGATTTTTGCTTCAAGTAAGCAAGCCGGGGCAATAATTGATCATTACAAAGAAAATTACAATTCTCTAGTCTCACAAAATGTGTTGAGCTGTCTTCTTTTTCAAATGGGAAGGAACGGCCAAATCACAAGTCTTGAAGAAAGCATTTCAGAGGTTTGTCTCTACGTTCACTATGAGTACTAGAATAATCTATGTAATTTTTTATTATCTTTCTTTTGGCATCAATAATTTTTTTAAAATCTAGTTTGACTTAAATTAGAAATACTCGCTCTGGTCTTGATTCTGAAGTAAATAACTAATTTACCGATATTAATGAAATTAGTTAAGTTAGTTCATTGTAAAAAAATCATGTTGCTTTCCTTAATTAAATACTTCTTTACTCATTTGTCTTGAAGACTATCTTATTGATAGAAATCCCCCTTTAATATGTGCAGTAATAGGGATAGTTTATGAAGAAAATTATAAATTCAAAAGATCTAGTGAATTGATGTACATTTGGAACCAGAGCAACCCCTCAACTAGCCCCTACATTTAGAGAGCTGGGGGGAGTGATCTGTTTTTTCAACTTTATAATTAGTTATAGAATTAACACACACACACGCGCACGCGCACTTACACTTATTCAAGGTTGAGCGCTAAATTTCATAAGATATTAGTTAGTTGAAGTATGTTGTTAGTTTCCGTTTTTTTTTTTTTTTGCATATATTATGCAAACCCAGTTTTTTTTTATTTAACATTTGTTCATAAGATTAACTCTTTACACACACACAAAAAGTTACA
Organism: Vachellia collinsii; assembly: GCA_006871305.1. Taxonomy (NCBI): domain Eukaryota; kingdom Viridiplantae; phylum Streptophyta; class Magnoliopsida; order Fabales; family Fabaceae; genus Vachellia; species Vachellia collinsii. The sequence goes on along the minus strand of QFDD01005832.1, from coordinate 11,947 downwards.
TTCAAAGAATGTAAGCATATTCTTGATTCTTAATGTTTATGGGGTTTTACATCTGTATTTCGCATGCAAATAGTTTATTCAGAAAAACATCTACATGTAGAACCATACATGTTGGTTTTAGCATAAGAAGCTTGTTACACATTCTATCTGAAATTTGATAAAAATGAAGTGGTAAATCTGTGGATTATTTCATATATTCCTAAACATATGTTTTACTTTTTTTAATGAAAAAAATTCACAAGGCCGTCAGGTAATTTTTGCGATTGAATTGATAATTTAAATTCTCAAATGCCCTTTTAACATTGATGGTAAAAGTCTATGTAACCTATTGGTGAACGTAGAATTGACCATAAAATTGTTCATGATTTTCTTTTGCATGCAAGATGATTGTAAGAAAATAACACTCACTGTTTACTTACTTAGTACTAATCATAAAACTAATTGATGTTTATAAATGTTTGTAGAAAACTTATGTTTAAAAGTTTGGAATTATAGATTTAAATAATTTATATAATCGATCAAATTTTGCATTATTTTTATTATATGATGGAAAAAAAATAAAAAAAACATTTAAAATATATATTTAGCTGTTTAAAAGAAACCTAAATAAATAAGTTTCAATTAATGTGATGGAAAAATTAAAAGTATAAGATTTGATAATATAATAAAAATTAACAAACTTTATAACATATTATAAACCTTACAAATATATACATTAGCATTATTTTTTAGTTGTACGCATAAATTTTTTTTTTTTTTGCAAATATAATATTTAAATCATTGTTGTTCCAATGAGGGGTATTCCGGTCAAAGCAATAGTTTGAAAGTTAAACTTAACAATCAACTAATACTTGGGTGGATAGATATGGGATTTCAAATATTTAAGGGGGGCTTGTGTAACGTACATTTTATTTTCAAGGGAGGTTTATGTACGCCTCAAATTGGAGGGGAGTACATGCAATTTAGGTTAAGCAAAATAAGTGACCTATGTATTTTATTATGATATTCATGGTGATTTGAGATAATTTTCATGGTGCAGAACTTCAGAAGCTGTGATTCTGGTGATTACTGTCTTCCTGGTGACAAACTTCCTAATTGGCTAACCTTTGTTGGCGAAGGAACTTCAGTAATTTTCCAAATACCTCCATATGCTAACTTGAAAACAATGGCTTTGTGCCTTCTTTATTTGTCTTCTCATGGAAACATAACATGTGGCCATATAAATAATATGTTGATCATAAACTACACCAAGGCTACCATTCAGCTCTACAAGCAAGACCCAGCAACTTCCTTTGGAGAGGTAGATTGTGGAAGCTATATCTCAAATCTTGAAGCTGGTGATAAAGTGGAAGTTATGGTGGTTTGTGAATATGGACTCAGTCTGAAGAAAACAGCTGTTTATCTGATTTATGATTCATCATTTCAAGAAAGAATAAAGCAGATTTCACATGCCGATCAACATCATTCTTCCTTGGACATTGGTGGTGATGAATACGTGCACAGAAATCCAGACAGAGATAATTCTAAGAATGTAGTTACCCTATAATGTAGTAAAGGGTACAACATATTGTTCTTCTTGAGGAGCGCTTCTATTGGAAAACTTAGTCTAAATTGGTTATCAAAAACATGTTAAATAAGGTAAAAATGAGGGGTTTTGGTTTGTGAAAACAATGGTGCAATAATAGAATAATGCAAGAAGTAAAGTCTTTTGGTCTTTTGCTTTAACAATGTGATGATTGAATTAAAATGTATGTATGATGAGATAGGCTCTTTGATAATAGGAACTTGGCTATCATTACTCTCAAAATAATGTGGGAGTTGCCACTCTCTAAGTCTAGATGAAAACCACAAGCAATCACTTAGGTCAAATGGTTTAATTAGTGAAAACTTATTTTGATCAAAATTAATTAACACCTTTTAACACATTGTTGAAAACCACCTAAAGTGCAATTGAATAGATGATGCAAATGTTCTAATGATTGTAAATCAACAACCACAGAATCTATGCATACAATTTAACTATCAATAATCATTGATAACTAAATGAACACAATGGATGAATCACAACTACAATATATGTATGTAATCCAACATAACACAACATCAAATTCAAATACATAATTTAATCACAAAATCACAAATCTGTAATTAAATTTTACATGATAATGAAATTCCTAAATCTAGAAATAACCAACACAAGTTTAAATATAGATTAAGACTAAGAAAACTCCCCTAGTGTCTCCATGAACTCAAGCTTTCTTCTCATTCACCGAGAGACTAAGGATTTAGCCTCTCATTGCTTTAAAACTTCAACTACTACCACAGGGATACTTTGCCATGAGAGGAGTGGAAATGGGGATGGAAATGTGGAGAACAAGGTGGTGGAAGTGATTTTAATGGAGTGGAGTTGCAAAAAATGGTGGAGAAATGGACGAAAATGGAAAATGAATGGATGGGGAAGTGGTAGATGTGAGAGGGTAGTGTTGGAGGTTCTCCTCTGCAAATTTGCAAAGTGAGTCATTTATTTGGTCGTGGCTAAATTTCTTTATATGTACAATGAAGAATGACCTAATTCAAAATACATAGTTTCACTGATATGATCACAATTCCCGACCTCGTTAAGTGAAGTCGCAACCTAGAAAGTCAGAGCCTTTCAGCTTCACTAGAAATACCTCCAGGTCGCAACCTGAGAATTAAGGTCGCAACTTGGGCATACAGAGGCACTTCCAAGGTCATTTTTTATTTTAAATAGACTTATGACTCCTTCAATGCTTCTTCTTGAGTCTTTAAGTCTCTTTCAAATGCCTAAAAACAAAGGCAAAGAGCTTTGTAAAAATTAAACAAATTATAGATCAAGACAATTAAAGTTTATGTCACACCCCTTTTTATGTCAATGTGTTAGAATAGGATTTTCCAAATCATTTTAAACTTTTTAAACAAATTTTATATAAAATTGTTTTTAAAGTATCTACTGAGCCAGGTTTGATCTTGGGACCTATACGTTATGGGTCCACCACGCTTTCACTGCACAATTGCCTTCTATCTCATTATTATGTACATAATTTGTACAATCATAAATAAGTCCTTAACTACTAATCAAATCAAAGTTATATGTAAAATGGGTTCGTCCATTTTCCTCTTCATTATCCATGCTTCTTACCTTCGACGCTTCCCTTGTCACCATTTCATCATCTTTTGAGCTACCCACCTTAGCTATGTTTGTTTAAAAGGGAGGGTGAGATTCGAAAATTCCGTAGAAACCACAATTATCAAATAATCATATATATAATTCATATTCATGCAAAAACAAGCCACCTGTTCTTACATCATTTTATATACGGCCCAAGGTCTCACCTCAACAGTTGTGCACATCACATACGACAAATAATATACGGCCCGAGGTCTCACCTCAATAATTGTGCATATCACATACGGCAAATACATACGGCCAGAGGTCTTACCTCGATAATCATGCACATCATATAAGGCCATAGGTCTCACCTCGATAATCGTGCACATCACATACGGCCATAGGTCTCACCTCGATAATCGTGCACATCACATACGGCCAGAGGTCTCACCTCAATAATTGTGCACATCACATTGGCCAAAGGTCTCACCTCGATGATCGTGCATAACACCCCTTCAAGGGTGGCCTAGGGAAATCACCCCGTAGGACTTTATCACAGGACGTATAACAAATATGAGACAAACAAGCATGTAGAATTAAATACATAAGAATAAGATAAAGAGGGTTTCTACCTGTCTCCCTACATTTACTGTTACCTTCTCTGAAAAATCCATTTTCCAGCCTTCCTTGGGGTGCTCAGGCAGATATCAAACCCTAAAAACATTCACATATAATATTTCTTTAATTATACACTTATCGAGCTTCATTAAGCTCATCTTTCTTTCCTAACCTCATTTCTACCCCTTTACATTATTTAACTTCTTTTCCTTGACTTTTGAATTTTTCAATCATTTTTGAAAAATCATAACTCATTCCCTATAATTCCAAATGCAATGGTTCAAGCTTCGATTTGAAGCTCTCTGTATCCACTTTCAAGGAAAATTTCCATTCATTAATTTTAATCAACCAATATTCTCAAATTAATCCTCAAAAGTTGCTGCTTGTCAAGCAACTTTTCTAATTTTCCATATTCAAGAACCAAAGTTTATTGGCTCATAACTTGCTCTATACTTAACCAGATAGTCCATTCTAAGACTTATTTTAGAGCTTATGATGTGTTCGAAGGGCTCACCAATTTTCATAAACAAAGGAGACCATTTGCCTTATTGCAGCTTAAACAAAGCCAGCAACTCAAATCATCTACTTAGCATTTAATTACGCCTGAACACATAAACTCATACAGCAAACTCCGTCCTAATTAATTACTAGAATTTCAGCTTTAGAAACCATGTTTAACTCTTTATTTTATGCCCCGTTTGGTACATGGAAGTGATTTTGATGGAACTGAAATTTGAAGTAAATTTTAAAACATGTTTGGTATGAGGGTGGAAGTAACATATAATTTTTAATTTAAATATGTATTTATGATATGAAAATACCAAAATGCCCTTTTAAAAAAAATCCCCAAAAATGTGAACACGGCAAACTGGAACCCACTCCACTATTCGATTACTAAGACACAAGAAAGCACAGTCCCAAACCACCGTCGGACTATCAACAAGCACAACCACCTTTGGCCCATTCACTAGCACAGTCACCGGTGGCCCATCCACAACCACAAACTCAGGCATCCACAACCAGATCATCCAGATTTGAAGCTGCGTGCATCGAGAAGCAACAAAGAACAAGATGAGGACGATGGCCAACATTCAGATCTGAAGCCTTCAATAGAGATGGAGAATCATGAATCTTGGGTGCACCATGAAGAACGTGAATCTTTGATGAAGACGGAGAAAATCGATGCTTCGAGGGAGATGGAGAAAATCGATACATTCAACAGAGACGGAGAATCGTGAATGTTGGAAGCTTGCGCTGGAGCCGAAGCCGGAGATGGAGAGTCGTGAATATTGGAAGCCTGTAACGAAGATGGAGACGGAGCCGGAGCCAGAGATGGAGAATCTTGGATTCTTCAACGAAGACGGAGAATCGTGAATGTTGGAAGCCTGGGATGAAGACGGAGACAGAGCCAAATCTAGAGAATCTTGGATTCTTTGACGGAGACAGAGAATCTCGTTTTGAAGTTGAAGAGATGGTGCTGGTGGCTGGTGGAGAAGATTAATATGGAAGGTGACGGTGGAGCATCCCAAAAGAGCTAAGGGCAGAGATGATAAGCAGGGAAAGAATTGAGGTTGGAACTTGGTTCCATAGGTAGAAGGTTGGAACCGAGTTCCAACCATTTTGATGGAACCGAGGTCCCCATGTAACCCAGTTCCAATGCACCAAAGATGCACTAACATTGATTCCACCTCCAGTTCCAATTCCTTGACCTCAATTACTGCTACCAAACGGTGAGTTACTAAGCATGAATTAGTCTTCCAAACTCTGCAGGGGGGTAATCAATATTATCATAATATCTACCATTAAAATGTGAAGCCACGTCCTCAACCAATGTCTTTGTGTGTGTGTGTGTGTAACTTTTGGTCCAGCTTTCAAATGCCTATATATATACACGTACACTGACACGCGTACACAAATATATATATTTCCGATATTTGTTCCAGCTTTTATAGCATTCCATGAAACCAAATCCCTTTCGCTCATATTATCAAACTCTGGTTCAATTTACCACACTTGGCATACATGGTCACAAGGGAGTTCTGCATTGTGACATCTAAAGTCAATTCTCCCATAAACCGAAACTTATACACCGAACACAATTTCCCCAGTTTCAATATCCTGATAACAGAGCAAGAAATCAACATTCTATACTACTCACTACACAACTTTAATCATATAAAACCAAGCCAAAGGATTCTATTTTCCAGAAAGATTGATGCATTACGGAAGAAAAGATTGATGCTTTCACTATAAAATATTTGACTTTCAGCGGCGACAAAAAAGGCTTTCAGCGGCAATTTTTATCGTCGCTGAAGGGTATCTTCAGTGGCGACTTTTATTGTCGCCGCTGAAGGGTACTTTCAGCGACGAGAAAAGTTGCCGCTAAAAGTATTTTCAAAATTATTTAAAAAAATAATAATTTCAAAATTATTAAAAAATAATAATTTACTCTAGTGATTGTGACATCATTACTGGTCGGTGCCATGTCACCGACGATTGCCACATCACCACCATTCCCTACGCCACATGTCGCTACCTCACAATGCCACGTGTCGCCACCTGATAAATCTGAAGTTCTGTTTCCTCCAGAAATCGAACCTCCAACCCCTTGGCCGTGAGCGTGAGCTTTTGCCAGTTGAGCTGCAATAACTTTGCATACTTTAACGCATATTTAAATATATATAATATTTTACTATATAATAAATTATAGACATTTATACACACACGCACACATATTTAGGTATATATATTATTTGTGTGTGTATATATGTATATACAATATCTAATATTATTATAAACTAAAAATAAATTGGATGATAACTTTTAAGTTTATATATAAAACATCATTGATTGAGTAATATATTATTATAATGAACTATTATTTTTATAAAATTATAGAAATTTTAATTTAATAGTTTTTATTTCTTAAAAATATTAATTTTAGATAAAAAAAATTATCTTTAATAAAAAAGTTTACAAATAAAATTTGAAATAGATAATTTTTAATTAATTTAAAATAAAAAAAATTCGTACCTTCAACGGTGACATAAAATATCATCGCTGAAAGTATTAAATTTTAAAAAAAATTAAATAAAATTTTTTTAAATAATTTAAAATTAAAAAAATATCCTAACCTTTAGCGGCGACAGAAAATGTCGTTGCTGAAAGTATTAAATTTTTTTAAAAAATTAAATAAATAATTTTTAAATAATTTAAAATTAAAAAAAATCCTAACCTTCAACGACGACAAAATGTCGCCACTGAAGGTATTAAATTTTTAAAAAAATTAAATAAAATTTTTTTAAATAATTTAAAATTAAAAAATATCCTAACTTTTAGCGGCGACCCAAAATGTCGCCGTTGAAAGTATTAAATTTTTAAAAAAATATTAAATAATGAATTTTTAAATAATTTAAAATTTAAAAAAAATCTTAATCTTTAGCGGCGACACAAAATGTCGCCGCTGAAAGTTTTAATCTTGTCTTTCTGTCGCCGCTGAAGGGTCTCTTCAGCGGCAACAAAAAAGTCGTCATACCTTCAGCGGTGACTTTTTTATCACCGTTAAAAGTTGTCGTTGAAAATTTGTTTTTTTTGTAGTGTTTGCAAGCTGTTTCTCTCGATACGGTACGCCCATGCACACTTAGAAATTTAGAAAAAGAAGGAATGCATAACAATCAAATGAGCTTTGTTCTAACATATAAACATGGTTTCTATGGTTTTGTTCATTCCCATTCTATAATCAGATTTTTTGCCCAGCCCCAATCACTCTCAAATCATCCATCAACGCAGCAGATTTGAAGTAGAGTAATGGTTTGGGAACTAACCTTAGTCCAAAATCAAGCTTGCATGTTCAAGATCACCACTCCTTCAAGTTCTTCTTCCTCTCCGTCACGCTTCTCTCTCACGCTCTCTCGCCTCTGTTTTCTGGTTATGGTTCCACAGAAAAGAAACGAAGTGAAGATGATGACAAAGCCGTTGCATGCACCTCTGGCCTCTTCTCCGGCATTGCACACTGCTCCTTCTCTCACTCTCATTGCCTCTCGCTGTCGCTGTCGTACTTGCTGTCTTCTCCACGGGAAAGAGGAGGAAATGAAGATGATGACGATGATGCGTGGGGACGAAGGGTTTTAATGGTTCAGCCACGTGTGTGGCATGCAAATATATCTTTTTTTTCTTTTTCTTCCTTCAATAATCCCAATAAGTAACTCTTCCATTAATCTGACCCCTTATATGTAAAATAATTATTACCATAAATTTTGGGCAACTTTACTTATTTTTTTTAATTTCTTTGAAATGAAATAATTTTTTTAAAAAATGCTTTTGGTTCAAAATTTAGATGAGATAAATGACCATTTTAGATGAGATAAATGACCATTTTACCCTTAAATCAGTAAGATGCAATGCATAAATCAACATAATTAAAAAGGACAAAAATTTATGTAAAATTAGGGTAAAAGTGTCACAAAATATTATAAGACATTCAAAAAAAACTATGTAAATATTGAGTTTTATCATTATCCCAGAAAAGTAAATCTGGCCATTCTTTAGCATCCTCATCCAACGGATAAGATGACACCTCAGAAGCATATCCTAATAATAGTTTTGGCTATGACCCAAAGGATGAAGTCTACAACTTTGGCGAAGACTAAAACTAAAAGGTTGTTCAATGCCTTCTGAAGCAAGAAAAATGCTGTTAGTGAAGATTTGACAAAAGTAGAAGAATCTTCAATATTCAAAATTAAAAGATTGAATGTCCATCAAACTTTTATTATAGCAAAAGCTATTGTAGTAGTTACTATAACACTTGTAAACTTTTGCCAATGACAATAATGTCATCAAGACAAAGTGTTTTGTAAGCCTATAAAAAGGCAATTCGAGTTAGTTGTTAGGTATTCAAAAATTTTATAACAATTACAGAGAGAGGTTTGAGAGAGAATTTGTCACACCTGTTGTCTAATTCTGCCCATTCTAAATCCTCTTAACTTAGATATAGTTAATCTAGGCAAGAGTACTACCTTCTATAAAATACACTTTTACCTAATTTATTTAGAATTGTTATAAATATTATTATGTGGATGTCCATATCTTTCATTATTTCCGATTATGTATCCCTTTAATATCTTATGTAAATTTGATATTGATCTATCTTGATATTGTAATTTATGCTTATAAATATAAGGCATACTTTGGAGATAATCAAGAAGAATTATTTTCCCATTGCTCCTTACTTTTCTCTCTTTTTTATCTCCTTTCTCTTAAATTCATAACACGTTAGCAGCACGAAACTCTAACAACGCTGAATGAATTCTGCAGTCAAGTGTTCCTTTTTCCCAATATTATATGAAATTCAGATATGCCTTTCAGGAATTCTTGTATTCCTTTCACTGCATGCGTATAAATCTATGCATGTGCAAGATCATCAATATTGTCTTCTTTGTGTGTATCTATGCGCGCGTGCGCACGTTTTCTTGATCAAAGTTTTTCATATAAAATTTTGCCCAATCTTTTCCCTGCATGTTCCATGAAAAATATCACAGAAAACACAGTTGAAAAACCAGTGAAATCATTGTATATATATATATATATATGTGTGTGTTTGTTGGAATCTGCGTTTTCCTTCGTAAAATATGACTACAAATCATCTTGTACGTATGTGCATGTGTGTTCAATCATTTTTTTTGTATATATGGTTTTTCGTAAATTTGTGAAAAATTTGGAAAGTTTTTCCCACAAAAAAAAATCGTGATCCAGAAAACGATGCCATGGTCGTCGGAATTAAAAAAATAATGTTTAGGCCTCTTTCTGAAATCATGTCATTGGGCTGCGCGTATTTATAAAAAAAAAACATTCTGAAGCTTATTTTGGGCCGCAGATTTGTGCCTCTGAAATTAAAAAAAAGAAAGAAATAGAAAACCACAACATTCCCCTTTTTCCTGAAACTCGTTTTTGGGCCTTTCAATTCAAGAAAAAGGTAAATGCATTTGGGCCAAAAATTGGGCCACGTTTTTTTCCAACTGATTTAAATCTTTTGGGCCCTTTTCATAGAAAAATGTTTTGGACTCCTCTTTTTATTTTTGAGCCACTTGTGATTGGACTGACGAATATATTTTTGTCCAGAAATTGGAGAAAAAAATGTTTTGCATTGGGTCCATTGTGGATTTTTTTTACAAAGCAATATTATTTTTAATTCTTATTTGGGCTCATTTTTGTTCTGAACTCTATTTAGTTTAGTTTTTATTGATGGAACATTCAATTCCAAAAACATTTGAGCCCAACGATTTGAAAATAAATAAATAAATTATTTGCCTATTTGAGCTTTGTTTGATTTTGCGCTATGCATTTGGGCTCTATTTGTTTTATTGATGGACACTTATTTGTGATGAGCCATTTAATTATTGAATTAGTTTTGAAAATTTTCTGTTGAGCTCAATTAAGTTGTTTTTCATTTGGGTCATTTGTAGAATATTTCTGAAAATGCTTTAAGTTAAATAAAGTTGTTTTAGCTCTATCTTTATTCTTTAATTGCTTGGTAATTTTATTAATTGCCATAAAGTAAGGATTTGATTAATTTGTTTTGAGCTCAACTGTTGAGTTTAATTATGCTTTTTTCCATGCATAATTTAATTAATTAAATTTGTCAAATATTCTTATTTGATTGCAAAATTTATTTTTGCATGGTTACCAATCAACTTTTTATGCAATTTGCAACATATTGGCATTTGGTTTGAATTAATTTGAGCTCATATTGAATTTTTGGCATCAAACCCTTGGCTTGGTTGCTAGACGAAACTGAAATTTTCATTTATGGGGAAGGAAATTTTCATGTTGTTAAATGATTGGGAAATGATCTAAAAATGATTTTATGCATGTATATGATGATAGAAAGTGAAAACCACACTTGCTGAAATTTTTCTGTGCATTTTTGGATTCCTGCTATTCTTGAGGGAAGGAGTGAGTTTTTGATGATTTTGATGCTTCTAATGGATTTAGAAGGCAAAATTGTATATGATAGAAGTGAAAAAAATATTAAATTTAGCAATGTATCAAAAAAAATATATTAAATTTAGCACAAGATATATCAATTCATAATCCATCTCATGCATTTCTTGTTGTAAAAATAGGCATGTTACAAGAAACGAGATATGCAACAAGAATAGTACAAACAATGAAAATAATAAAACGTGCACATTATCCAAAAGTTTTAAATCAAGACCTTTCATCAGTTACTATTGACCCCACCATGATTATCACTATCCATTCTTTTAATGGTCTTTTGCTTGCGGGGCCTTCCCACTTTGGAACAGTAGCTTGAAACATAGGACCAATTGGAATAACAGGTCTTTCTAGAGAATCTTCACCAACATGACAATGAAAAAACTCATGCCTAGGTTTTTTCTTCTTGTTTTCTTTTTTGTGTCCCGATGATTGTGAAGATTTTAATGGACCTTTCAGATCTATCAATGACTTTAGTTCATCTAGATCTTCTATCCTTAGTTTCTCTTGAACTAATTTCTTAGTTGTTTTTTCATAGTCATCAATAACCAAGTCTTCTTGTTTTATTTGGGTTGACTCTTCTAAAGAGTCAATAGAGCCTTGTTTGAGCAAAATACAATTTGATGGATCAACATCATTAATGCAAGTAGGGAAAGCATTAGTTGCTTGTTTTCCTTCAAAACTATTATATTTAGCACTGATATGGGATAGACATGAAATGGGAGAGGATTGGACTCTTTTCTTTTTCATGCCATTTTGATGATTAGATTTCTCTATATTTAGTTTAAAAAGAGTAGCAAACTCGCCATCGTATAAAATTTGCTCTAGATCCTTCCCCCTCTGAAAAACACAAACATAATCTCAATACCATATGCAGATGTTACAATGCAATTATTTATTTTTATTCTATTCTCATTTTCCTAATACAATTAGCGATCATATGATACTAATAGATATATTTGAGCGTTGATTCAGTCAAGTTGGAGTAACTCTCATTATTATTTTTTCATCCATATGATTTGAATCTTTAACCTTATTCAAGAGGGATCAAATCCCTTCAACCGAACTAAACTACAGTTAGTTATTCTTTTCTCTTTCACATTCTTTTGCATTTAGCATACTACCTAAATGATATCCCGACGCACCTATAATCATTTGAGCTAATTCTAACTAACCTGTCAAAAGTTAACAACTTATATAGTTTCA
>QFDD01005831.1:0-31687 GCA_006871305.1 Vachellia collinsii | reverse complement strand
CCTTTTCACTTTCGTACTTCTTCTTCTCCTTCTTTTTCAGTCTCCAGATCCCTCACAGCATCGCATCCGCCTTTTCTTTTTCATACTTATTCTTCTCCTTTTTTTTTTCAGATCGGTCCTTCCCTCACAGCATCACTAGTCATTGTTTCCTTTTCATTCTTCCCCTCCTCCTTCAAATCGGTCCTTCTATGGTTCTTCTTCTTCTTCTTCATTTAAGCGAAGCTCTTCACAAAGTCTAGTATGATTTTGGCCAAAAAGAAAAAAAAATTATGTTTGAGCTGAGGCCTCTATATAAAAAATGAAAAAAAAACAGATTGTCAAAAAAATAAAGAAAAAAAATCTCAGACCACATGGACCAGTCCCCTAGTCTGATGGACCAAGTCCAGTCCAACCCGACCTCGGGTTGAGGCTGGACTGGACCAGACTTCGGGTTGCCTTTTTCAGCCCGAGTTCTATATCAGACCAGACCTCGGGTTGAGCTTCAACCCGGTCTGGTCTAGTCCATGTTCACCCCTACCTTCACCATCTTAGGAAGAGAGAGAAAATTTGATGAGAATAAAGTAGTACGAAATGGAGATAAGGGATATCAGCATGAAGAGCATAAGAAAGTAATGGATTTGTGAACTGATATTCAAAGATCTCTCTATTTTTTTGGTGGTGGATCTAATCAATTGCAGTTCCATAAAATTGATGCGTTCAGCCATTTTGTGTTTTTTCATAACTATCTTCGAAACCCGAGCTAGTGGTGCTAATTTTCAAATTGTGATGGAGAAGTAAAAATAAAATCTAGAGTATGAGGAGCGGCACATCATCAATTTTAGGGCGGCTGTAGATGGGGAAAGAGAGATAATGAAGGTGAAGAAGAGAAGGATTTTAATGGCAGGAAAGGAATACAACAGAAATATTAAAATAAGCTTCTTTTGTGTCCATGATAAGAACGTTGTTTTTGGAAAAAGTAAAAGTAATATTATATTTGTTTTTTTATTACTAAGGGCTATAGAGGTAATTTTATCCAATTTCTAAATCTCCTAGATAACTTGATTAATAATTTGTTAAGTTTAATGAATCAAATTAGAATTTAAGTACTCCAAGCATCTTTTATTGGGATTTTATCAAATTCATATAGAATTTACGAAAATTATAAAATTTCAAATTCATTGGGAAAGTAAAAATTTTATTTGTTATTTTAGAGCTCCGACAAATATAATGAGTTATTATATGGTTGGTCACACAGAGTTTAATAGTTTATTGACAATAATAAATAAAATATTTTGATTTATTTGGTTTAAAATATTGAGAAAATCCCAATAAAAGATGTTTGAAGTATGTACTACTTTATTGGTTTCTTCATTATAATATCACTCATCTTGGTTAGTTACTACTTTATTCTTACCAAATTTTTTCTCCCTCCCCCATTTGAAAACCATCTTTGTATAAGAATATTTTAGTTTGCAATTTTTTGGGTTTTATTAAGGGTGTTTAAATAATTATTGATCATTTGACTGCATTTCCCCTTTTTTGGTAAACAAATATGAGCAATTTGTCATATTTGCGGAAGAAAATTTTCCATTACCCATACTACATTTTCCAAGGTTCCAATGAAATAGCCACGTTAACAAGCACAAAATGGCTCAACTTGAAATGCATTAACTAGTACAGTACTTCAACCTCCGCGAGCGCCTTTGCGGGTTTGCCCTTTGATGGTAGGATTTGAGTGGCTTCTTTAAATACAAACAAGTTAAGAATACCGCATGCCTAGTTGTTTTACAGGGATGCTTGGAGGCCAGTGTAGGAAGATATATATTATGGAATTTTCAACCTCAGATATTATTAATGATTTTTTAAGTTCAGTAATTCAAATTAAAATTTAATTAATTCAATTGTCTTTTATTAGGATTTTTTCTAAAATATTTACAGTAAAATAGTTTTGAATTTTAAATAAATCAGGAAAATTTCGTTCTTTATTTTTATTTACGAATTTTACAAAAATCGAAACTAAATAGAGAAAATAGGTATTTAGCAAGATATGTCATGGGATTCAGACTTCAAGCGTTTAAATTCATGGGAAAAGTACAAGAAAATCTTAAGATGCCTTCGTATACTTCATTCCTACCATTACGAGCTATACCTTTCTCATGCATGTTCTCACATATTTCTCACCAAAAAAAAAAGTATTAAGGGTAAAAGCCGTGAGAATTATCATAATAAATTGTAGAGAGAAATTACATGAGAGAATACATGAGAAATTCTCTCATGTATGAATACTTGACGAAAATAACATTAATGAATAAATAAATTTTCTGCACATAGATACATGGCGTTAAAAAGAGGTTGCGATATAAAAATTGGGATGTATGGAGATAGATGAAATGTCCAAGTCATTTCACTAACATTTCATTAAGCTTTTGATCATGTGAAGGATCTTGTTTTGAAAACTCTTCAGAAAATCTTTCAAGAAATTTGGAAATATTTTCGTAATACGATGACCAAGCGAACACGCAAACTTATTGAGTAAACCTGCAGAGAAAATGTTGATGAAACTAATGAGAAATTTGTACACATTTTCACAATATATATATATAATGTAGGATCCCTTCCATATAATACACTTCTAATTAAGTTCATGATTATAAATAGAGCAAGAGCTTTCACAAGGGAAAGCAAAGAAGGGGGGGGGGGTTATGTACAAGTCCTAAAGAACAGGAAAAAAAGTACCATTAAGGCCATGAAAATCTTCAAATTGAGTTATGGGATCAGTGTTAAATTAATTGTAAATGCGAAAAGATCTTCTGACCTTTAGTTATTTGAATTGAAATCTAAGGGAGAAAAGTGTGAAAGAGAAAAGGGTAGGTATATCTTTTCACATTTAAAAATAATCTAACCCACAATTCATTGGTCTCCAATTTAATTTCAAAATTTTCAAAGACAGATGGTAATTCTTTGCGTTACTTATGACCTGTACGTAATTTTTAAGATTAAAAAAAAGATTTTGAAGAAACAAAGTAGTATGATTTATAAGCTTGTAAATTCTGCTTATCAATATATTTCCCTTATCATTAAAAAAAAGCTTGTAATATAAACAGATTCATGATTCAATTCATTTCATAAATTTGACTTGACCATGGCCAATTCCACTTGCGTCGAAATTTTCAGAAAAATTTGAAGAATCAATCTATTTAATATATAGAATAAAATAAAACAAAACAAAGAATCTAGAAGTGCATGCAAATTAAACGAACATTTTATGAAAATGTAATACAATAAAGTAATAGCTTTCTTATCAAAGGTGCGTAAATCATTTGAAATATAAAATTTTAATTTTATACGAGGAAACGAGACCCTGTTTATTTCATAACATATTTAGTGGCATAAGTAGTAAAAACATACGCCATCTTCCTTAGGCCTTTGACTGTACGTCTCAACTCATTAATAAATTACAATATCTTCATAAAACAAGTCAAATTTGTTAAAAAGGGTAGTTTTGATTCAAATTTTTTTTATCGGTGTTGATTTTAATTCTACCCAATCAAAAAAAAATTAAATACAGGGATTTTAAATCTAATTAAAATCCAAATCAAAATTTATCTATCCAAATATTAGTTGAAACAAAGATGCAATAAAAATATTAGTTTTCTGATAGTTAATAAATAATTAATTTTCTGCATATATGGTCAAACGTTCGCAAGGAGGGAATAGACACGGATTTAGATATATATTTTTTTTTAATGATTCGGCACTTACGAAATTTAAGACAACCATACTGTGTCACGCGGCCATGGAAATATAAAGATCATTTCAGAAATATTTCACAAACATTTGTGTGACAATAACTTCTGTAAAATTTTGATAAAACTTTGAAGAAAATATGGACACAATTTCACAAAAAGTTCATTTTTGCATGCACTTATGGGTTCCACATTCTCATGATACTTTCATTTGTAAGGAGAAAGATGCAGAAGAACAACTGAAATATATAAATATCAAAATTGGAATTTGTTTTTTTGGAGTCATTTTTATTTCTTTCTACCCTTCTTTTTATTTAAAAGGCTGCGAACAAAAATTATAATAAACAATTAGGCCAACTATTCATCCAAATCTAGTAAGATTGGATAAGTATTTAAAATACAAAACTATTAACATCTAGGTCTAAAGAAGACCCAGCTTGCCAATTTACTAAATTTTTAATTTGCATGAACTTTCCATTAACCTTTGACCATAGTGAATAAACAAATTTAATTAATTATGGATGAAATTATGTTTATGAATACTTGAGGAAATTTTGATGAATCCTGGAAGAACATTGGATGCATTTTCACAAAAAAATGTTCATTGATTTCTACGAACTTCTAAGTTGGTTATAAAGATAGAACAACAAAGCCCAGAAATATTTGGTGTTAGCTATATTTTGTGTTTGAGGCAAAATGAGTTCTAAGCAAAGCGGTAAAAAGAAAAATGCTGCTCACCATGCTGGCTATGATGAACCCTATGAGAGTACTTCCCAAGCTCCAAGCTCAAGCAGGAGCAAGAAAGAAAGTGTTTATAAGCAAGCTGGTTATGGTGAAACTTATGAAACACCTTCTGCTACTACAAACCCAAAAAAGAGTAAGAAACCAAATGCTGGACACTTGGCCGGTTACGAGAAGGATGGTTAACAGTGAATTGGTTAAAACCATTCGTATGTCAGGTAATTTTATTATACTTCTTCATTTTGAGTTTTTATTGTGCGTAAAATGATTTTCATATATTATTTTAAAAGATCATTTTTATACCAATTCTCAAGCCCAAGCAGATATGACCAGTGTAAAAAGTTCAAAACTTTTTACACCGACTATTGAATTGGTGTAAAGAAATTTATTCTACATCCATTCTTCGTTAGCCCTATTTGATATAAATGGAAATGAACAAAGAAACTAGAAAAATAAGATGAAAATAAATCATTTCAACTTTTTCATATTTTTAATAATTTTATCAGATTTCTTCACTTTGAATTTCCTCATCCCTATTTGATAAAAATTGACAATAATGAACATGAAAAGTAGGAAACAACAGTATGAAAATTCCTTCCCCTAAGTATGAAAACCCACTTTCAGCTTTATGTTGCTCTGCTTTTTGATATTTTTTTGGGAAGTGTCTATCTAATCATTACGGACATCCATGTAGATAAAATAATTTTGAAAAACGATTCCCTTAAACCCCACTTGTAAAATTTACTTTCTCGTATCTTTAATATAAAATCCACAATTTTTTTCCATCAAAACATATCTTTAAAGAGTAACGGTAGTAAATAGCATATTTCAACAACATAAAAAGCACAATAAGGTTTGATAGCGTGTAAAATGACTACCTCTATGCTTGCTCACTTGCTCATGATAATCTTGATAGGTATGGATATAAGAATTGAAAAACGGCAATCATTAATAAGAAATTTAAAAAAAAAATATGCAGATTTAAATTAATGTATTTCCTTTTTTATTTTCAAGCAGGTTTGAAGTTGATGGGGACTGAAGGTGGAATCAAGAATATGAAATTTTATGAATATGAAGTCTTTTTTCTTAGAGCCTTGTGATTTATATTCATGTAATGTTTATTTTCTATTAGAAATTTAGAATGATATATTACATTTAATAAAAGTGCTTGTAATTAAGTTATATTCTATAGGTTAATTAATTAACTACTTGGTTTGTTTATCCGTGATTGCCATATTTTCTTCTAAATGAAATAAAATTGCTCGATGAAATTAAGATATAAATTGTTTTCACTGTGAAGATGATAGAAAGGCATATGGAAAGGCTTCTCCACTCAAAAAAAATACTTGATAATGTTAAGGTCTCTATATTGTTAAAAACAAGGGAAAATTGGGGAAAAATCCCTCATTGGGAAGTTAATTGTAAAATGGGACCTGTTCAGTTGCACATGTGGAAGCTCAGTTGCGCACGTGGAAGCTCAGTTGCATATGTGGAAGCTCAGTTGCACATAACGTGGAAGCTCAGTTGCATATTGTGGAAGCTCAGTTGCATCTGTGTGGAAGGTCCCATTTTGCAATTAACTCTTCAATGGGGGACTTTTCCCCAATTCTCCCTAAAAACAACTCATAAAGAAAAAAAATATTTTAAATAATAAAATATAATTAAAATACAAATATTAGGTCTATAATATGTTGTGGATCCAATCGCCAAACATTCAAACAAATTAAGGATTTGTTTAGGATCATGTTGGAGAAGCTCGTTCACATAAATAATTCTAAATAGGTATTGATTTGAAAAAATGAACCATTAATTATATTAGAAAAATAGTTTACATTGCTAATCCAAATAGATATTTTTTTTTACAAAATTATCTCGTAAACCATTAATTATGTTGGAAAAATAACTTACACCGCTAATCTAAATAGGTATGAAAAATCATTTAAATAATCTCACACGTTTCAAAATACTTTAAAATTTCTTTCAAGAAATGACAAAATGATATTAGAAAAGTTTTAAATGCTAATGTAGAATATTGAGAAATTTTAAATGCAGAGAGACTGAGGAGTGTTTTATTAAAAAAAATAATTTGAAAACAGTATATGGGACCTACAAAATAAAAAGTAACCGTAGTTAACATGAATTAATGGATGAAAGGAAGTGACATTTTTACTCCATTTAGAAGAATTCATAGACATTTTTACACAGGAATAGTTTATGATGTTAGGTCATATTTAAGAAAAGTATTTCAGAATTTTTACCCTTTTAAATAAAATACTCAAAATACAATGATTGATCTCTAGGGTACAATTTTCAACACATCCACTATTCCATGTATCACAATAATCATTGTCATTGAGACACATATCTCTTATAACAAATTCCACAATGCATGTTCTTCATCAATAATACAGGGTTTATCAAGTAATATTATTTTGAGATAGTCTAATCAAAATCACGCACAAACACGTCATAATCATGTATAATAAGTGGAAAATAGTTATCTCACACCAAAATGAGTGCACTATACCACAATAATTCAAAGCACAAAGTTTAAGTCACAAAAAAATTAATTTATAAAATTAATTTAACTATATATTAATGCAATGATAACCAAAACAATAATATATGAATTTAAATAAAAATAACTTCATCTCTAAACTTCAAGTCCCTGGACAATTCTCCACTTATGATCATAATTCAATTCCCTTCTCCTAATCACATTTCTATTTCACTTGTTAAAATTACTAGCAATAATAATTTCTCCCATTTAACAGAAATTCTCAAAATATGCTCTCTTTAAATCCTCAAAATATCCATAAATCCAATGTCATCAAATCATTATTGAAATCACAATTTCTTTCTTCCATAAATTATTTCTCACTTATTGGAACAACAAAATATATAATTATTTCCTCCATCTATTCAATAATACCAATTTTCAAGATTTAAAGTTCCTCCACAAATTCCTAATTTTTACATTTCATCATAAATTTCAAATCCGATGTATTTAATAATCAACATAGCCTCCAATAAATTAAAATAAATTATAAAATAAAATTTAATTTGTACAAATATCATATATATCTAAAACACTAAACTGATTAAATAAAAAATTATTTTAAATTCTCAAATCAACCAATATATAAAAATTCACAACTTCCCTGAAATTCTCTAGTCTTCTTTAAATAAATGCTACTATTAATTTAATTTTTAATCTAAAAATAAAATTATGATTTTTTAAATTTTAAATCGACAAGTATTATGAAAAATAAAAAGCAGAATTTTTATGATAAATAATATGAAATGGGGGATTGCATGAGTTCCAAATTATATCCAAACATGTTGAGGATAACTCATTCTTATCGGTGTGGATTTTTATACTACCCAATTGAAAAACTTTAAATACATGGATTCTAAATCTAAATAAAATCCAAAACAAAATTTATCTATCCAAATAATCAATTTTTTTTTTTTGGAATCTAAAATTAATAAGGGATAAAAATAAAAAAATTAATGAATTTTAAATTGACAAGTATTATGAAATATACAAAATGAAAACAGAATTTTTTATAATAATATGAAATGCATGGGGGACTGCATGAGTTTCAAATTTTTGTAAAAAAATTAGAGATGAGTTGATTATTTGTTTAACGTGTAAAATAAAATGATTCATGATGCAATTCATTTCATAAATTTGACTTGGCTATGCCACATTCAACTTGCGTTGAAATTTTCAGAAAATTTTGATGAAATTAATCTGTTTGATATGCAGAATAAAATAAGACAAAATAAAGAATTTAGAAGTGCATGCAAATTAAATGAACAATTTGTGAAGATGTGTCCAAAATTATTCCATGCTTTACATCAAAAATACCAATTTCTAAGATTTAAGGTTCCTCCACAAATTCCTAATATTCATATTTATCATAAACTTCAAATCCAATCTACTTAATAATCAACATAGGCTCCAATAAACTAAAATAAATTATAAAAATCAAATTTAATTGATACAAATATCATATATGCCCAAAATAATAAACTGATTAAATAAAAAATTATTTTAAATTTTCAAATCAACCAATATATGAATCAGTCTTCTTTAAATAAATACTACTCTTAATTTAATTTTTTTGGTCTAAAATCAATAATGGATAAAAATAAAAAATAATGGTTTTTTTAATTTTAAATCGACAAGTATTATGAAATATTAAAAAAAATGAATTTTTATAATAAATAATATGAAATGGAGGATGGCATGAGTTTCAAATTTTTGAAAAAACAAAATATGGAGGAGATGATTATTTCTTTAACGTGTAAAATAAAAAGATTCATGATTCAATTCATTTAATAAATTTGACATGACTATGCCACATTCCACTTGCGTTGAAATTTTCGGAAATTTTTGAAGAAATTATTAATCTATTTAATATAGAGAATAAAATAAAAAAAAGATAAATAATTTAGAAGCGCGTGCAAATTAAATGAACATTCTATGAAAATGTGTCCAAAATTCTTCGATGCTTTATCAAAATTTTATATTGGAAATATTGCATGTACTTAATAATATAATAAAATAATAGCATTCTTATTAAAGGTACGTGAAATATAAAATTTTAATTTTATATGAGGAAACGAGACCCTATTTATTTCATAACATAGTTAATGGCGTAAGTAATAAAAATATTCACCATATTCCATAGATCTTTGACTGTAAATCTCAACTCATTAATAAATTACAATTTATAAAATACGTCAAATTTGTTAAAAAGCATAGTTTTGATTCAAATTCAAGCGAATTTTTCTAACTGTTCCTTTCAAATTTTAAATTGTTAATATATCTTAATTATTTTAAATGTCAACCATCATCTTTCAATAATACCCAAACACGTTGAGGATGACTTATTCTTATTGATGTAGATTTTTATACTACCCAATCAAAAAACTTTGAATACATGAATTTTAAATCCAATTAAAATCCAAGCCAAAATTTATCTATCCAACTATCAGTAGAAAAAAAGTTGGATATATAAATTTTTTTCCTTCCCGGTGAACCACAAGAAAAATCCTAAGATGACAAGCTTTTATAATTATACCTCATAATTCCCATTATATTTTCTCGCAAAATGTCTCATGAGATATTCCTTGCAGGGTAAGAGTTATGAGAATTTTCATAAGAAAATATGCAATAAAAATACTAGTTTTCTTATCGTTAATAAATAATTAATTTGCTGCATATATAGTCAAACGTTCGCAAGCAATAAAAATATATATTTGTTAATGATTCAGTACTTACGAAATTTAATACAACTTAACCATTGTGTCACGCGGCCATGGAAATATAAAGATCATTTCAGAAACATTTCACGAACATTTGACCATGTGAATATAAGCATACTTATATAAGTCTGGATTTTGTGTGACGATAACTTCTGTAAAATTGTGATAAAACTTTGAAGAAAATATGGACAGAATTTCACAAAAATTTCATTTTCGCATACGCTTATGGGTTCCATTCTCATCATACTTTCTTTTTTAAGGAGAAAGATGTACAAGAATGATTGAAATATATACATATCGAAATAGTTCCTAGAGATGACTTAATTCCCATAAATTTTTAAAGACTCTTATGGAATTGAGTTTTTTTTGTTGTTGTTAAATTGCCTAATTTCTCTCAACAAAATTAGCCATTATCGTCTTAATTGTTATTATTTGATTTAGAGTTATCACTTGTTAAAATGTTGTTGCTGTCATCAATATTCAGTTTGAAGTGTTTTTCAAGTTAATTGTCAATATCTAATTGTAATCCCTGGAGACTTGGTAGTAATTAAGTCATTAGGAATTTAAAATTGATTTTTTTTGTTGGAGCTATTGATATTTCTTTCTCCTCTTCTTTTTATTTAAAAGGCTCCGAAAAAAATTATAATAAACAATTAGGCCAACTATTCGATGCAAAACTATTAACATCCAGGTCTAAAGAAGACCCAGCGGGCCAATTTACAAGACTTTACATTTGAATTAACTTCCCTTGGACCTTTAATTTGACTATTGTGAATAAGCAAATTTAATTAATTAAGGATGAAATTGTGTTTATGAAAACTTGAGAAAGTTTTGATGAAACCTGGAAGAACATTGGATGCATTTTCACAAAAAATGTTCATTGATTTGCACGCACTTCTAAGTTGGTTATAAATATAGAGCAACAAAGCCCACAATAGGATCATTGCATGAGGAAGAAACAAATAGATTTGTTCATTAGATCCCAAAATATTTGGTGTTAGCTATAGTTTGTTGTTTGAGGCAAAATGAGTTCTAACCAAACCAATAATGTTGCTCACAATGCTGGGTTTGGTGAAACCTATGAGAGTTCTCAATCTCCAAGCTCAGGCAGGACCAAGAAAGAAACTGCAAACAAGAATGCTGGTTTTGGTGAAACTTATGAAACATCTTCTGGTACTAGAAACCGAAACAAGAGTAAGAAACCAAACGCTGGAAGCTCAGCTGGTTTTGGTCAAAACTGAATTGGTTTAACCCATTCATGTATCAGGTAATTTTATTATACTTCTTTATTTTGAGTTTGTACTGGTGCATAAAAGGAGATCTTTTTTACCCCAATTATCAAACTGGTGCAAATATAGCTAGTGTAAAAAGTTCAAGACTTTTTACACCGATTATTGAATTTTTGGAGTTTATATTTTTGGAGTTATTCTACACCAGTTATTCATTAAGTCTATTTGATATAAATGGAAATGAATAAGGAACTAGAAAATAATGTGAAAGTCAATAGTTTCAACCTTTTCATATTTTTGATGATTTGATCATACTTCTTCACTTTGAATTTCCTCCTCCTCTCTATTTGATAAAAAATGATAGTCATGAACATGAAAAGTAGAAAGAAAAAATACGAAAATTCTTTCCAGAGGTATGAAAACCCACTTTTAGATTTATGTAGTTCTGCTTTTTGATAATTTTTGGGTAGTCTCTGTTTAATCATGACAGACATTCATGTTGATTTTTTTTTTTTTTAAAAGGCGGTGTCTTTAAACATCGCTTATAAAATTTACTCCCATGTTTCTTTAATATAAAATCCATTTTTTGATTCAATTTTTTTTATCAAAATGTATCTTTAAACAGTAAAGGGAGTAAATAGCATATTTGGACAACATAAAAAGAAAAATAAGGTTTGATAGCATGTAAAATGCATACTTCTATGACGATTGCACATGATAAGGTTGAAAGGTATGGATATAATAAGAATTGAAAAAAAGGGGATAATTGATAATGATTTTAAAAAAAAATTATGACGATTTTAATTAATGTATTTTCTTTCTTTCTTTGTTTTTACTTTGAAGCAGGTCTAAAGTTGATGGGGAACAATGCTGGAATAAAGAATATGAAGTCTTCTTTTAGCGCATTCTTATTTATATTCATGTAATTTTTATTTTCAATTAGGAATTTAGAATAATATACTACAGCTAATAAAAGAGCTTGTAATTAAGTTATACTCTCTTGGTTAATTAATTAACTACTTGGTTATTTATCCATGATTGCAATACTCTCTTCTAAATAAAATAAAATTGTTCGATGAAATTAAGATATAATATTTTTCAATGATAGATGAGCAAAAGGAAAGGCTGCTCTACTTAAAAAATACTGGATAATGTTAATGTCTATATATTGCTAACAACAACTCGCAACGGAAAAAAAATAATTTAAATAATAAAATATTATTAAAATATAAATATTAATTTTATAATAAGTTGTTGGAATGACAACAGGAATGATGGCCTAGACCTGATAGTCAAACATTCAAACCAATTAAAAACATATTTAGGATTACATTAAAAAATTATATTCATACAAATCGAGATAAAATTTTTTTTAGATAGTTATTTTATAAATCGTTAGTTATATTAAAAAAGTAGTTTCCACCGTTAATCCAAATAGGTACTAATATGGTAAAGTGAACATTATGAAAAGGCATTTAAATAATTTCACATGGTTCAAATTACTCTGAAATTTCTTTTAAGAAAAGATGAAACGATATTAGAAAAGTTTTAAATGCTAAATTGGGATATTGAGAAATTGTAAAATATAGATACAGAAAAATAAAAAGGCCAAGCAAATATTTCCTGCTATGTGTTGTCTTTTTCGAATCATTCGGATGCATCAATTCAATTTTCACTCCATTCCATTCTCTAAATGTGTGTGTCACAAACACTCATAATAAATGAAAAGTGATTACTTCACCCCAAGGCAATAATCCAAAACCCAAAGATCAAGTAAACAAAACATAACTAATCTATGCAATTAATTTAATTATATATATTAATGTAATGATAATCAAAACACTAATATATGAATTTAGATAAAACTCACTTCCTCTCCAAACTTTAATTCCTCTAACAATTCTCCACTTACAATCATAATTCAATTCATTTATCCCAACTACATTTCTACCATCGAATAACTATATTATACTTATTGGTAATAATTATTTCTCCCATTTAACAGTAATTCTCAAAATTTGCTCTCTTTGGATCCTCAAAATATCACATAACCATTATTGAAATCACAAGTTCTTTCTTCCACAATTCATTTCCTCCATCTATTCAAAAATACAAATATCCAAGTCTTAAATTTCCTCCACAAATTTCTAATATTCACATTTCATCATAAACTTCAAATCTGATCTATTTAATAATCAACATAAGCTCCAATAAACTAAAATAAATTATAAAACTCAAACTTAAAACTTCCCTGAAATTATCTTAGTCTTCTTTAAATAAATACTCCTATTAATTTAATTTTTCATCTAAAATCAAAAAGGGATAAAAAAAATAATGATTTTAAAATTTTAAATCAACAGTATTATGAAATATAAAAAAAATGCAGAATTTTGTAATAAATAATATGAAATGGGGGATTGCATGAGTTTCAAATTTTTGTAAAAAAATATATAGGAGTTTATTATTTCTTTAACTTGTAATACAAAAAGATATACTTACTGAAACACACTGTTAGGGCTAGGAATACATTCCAATTTTTTGATAGAGCTAGGGTGATGTTAATGTAGAGCCAGCAAACGGGCTGGCCCACGGGTTGGCGGGCCAACCCGCTCAACCCGCGGGCCTGTGCGGCCCACATCAAAACGGGCTGGGAAAACCCCAGCCCGAGCCCGAGGTGGCGGGTTGGCGGGCCAACCCGCCATTTTTTTAATTTTTTAATATATATTTATAAATTTTAATACATATAAATACTTACACAAATAATTAATATGAAGTTAATTGGCTTCAAAAAACATCTTCGGAATAAATTTTCATATATTATCTAGCAATTATAATATATTTAATAAATTTTATTTATTTTAATCCTAAACCTCTTATAAAAAATATTCATTTTGATACATAAATAACAATAAGATGGAAATAAGTATATACAATCATGTGTTGTATGGTTCATAAAGATTTAACATTGTAAAAAACTTACTTAAAAAATTAGTTTTAAAAAAAACAAAAAAAATACAGAAATACAAAAAAAAAATTTTAAAAAAAGGCGGGCTGGCCCGCCAACCCGCGGGTTGAGCCCGCATAACCCGTGAGTTATGGGGGCTGGGCTCGTGCAGCCCAAACCCGCCCCAACCCGGAGGTTGGCGGGCTTAACCATCAGGTTGGGCCTGTAACATCCCCAGAGCCCTCCCTTGTAGATATTGTCCCTGTTGCAAACAGAGCAGGGTTTTGTTTCCCTGGGTTTCTACAATAACCCAGAAAACGCGTCTATAAGGAGAAGGTATCCACACCCTGATAAGGCATGCTTCGTTCCCCTTCCCAATCGATGTGGGACTTCACATCCACCCTCCCATAGGGGCCCAGCGTCCTCGCTGGCACACCGACCGGAGGCCTGACTCTGATACCATTTGTAACATCCCCATAGCCCTCCCTTGTAGATATTGTCCCTGTTGCAAACAGAGCAGGGTTTTGTTTCCCTAGGTTTCTACAATAACCCAGAAAACGCATCTACAAGGGGAAGATATCAACACCCTTATAAGGCATGCTTCGTTCCCCTTCCCAATCGATGTGGGACTTCACATCAGTGTAACACCAAGCGCTGCTAGAGACCTAACACCCCGAGGGACCCCGGAGTGGGTGAAGGGGGAAGGGAGACGCAGTAGGCAGGGTGCGCTCAAGTCCCACATCGGTTAGACTCGTCCAAAGTGAAGGCCATATATGTAGTCAAGGTGTGGCCTTTGACATCCGAGGCGCCTTTTTAGTGACTATGGGACCCCAAAAGGATAAAACCCTGTGCCTACGAGCGGCTAAACATGGACAATACCTCAGGATGTCATAGAAGGTATCCACACCCTTATAAGGCATGCTTCGTTCCCCTTCCCAATCGATGTGGGACTTCACATCCACCCTCCCATAGGGGCCCAGCGTCCTCGCTGGCACACCGACCGGAGGCCTGGCTCTGATACCATTTGTAGTCGAGGCGTGGCCTTTAACATCCGAGGCGCCTTTTGAGTGATTATGGGATCCCAAAAGGACAAAACCCTGTGCCTACGGGCGGCTAAACAGGGACAATACCTCAGGATGTCACAAGGCCCGTTTTCTCGACTCTACGTTAATGGCTAAAAATTATATAGGAGTTTACTATTTCTTTAACTTTTTTATTTTGATCTAATATAAATTCTGCTTATCAATATATTTCCCCTTTCATTAAAAAAAATTGTAATATAAATAGATTCATGATTCATGATTTAATTCATTTCATAATTTTGACTCGACTATGCCACATTCCACAAGCGTTAAAATTTTCAGAAAATTTTGAAGAATTAATCTATTTAATATATAGAACAAAATAAAGAATTTAGAAGTGCAGGAAAATTAAATAAAAATGTGTCCAAAATTCTTCGATGCTTTATGAAAATATGTTGAAAATTTTGCATGTACTTAATAAAATAATAGCTTTCTTATCAAAGGTACGTAAATCATGTGAAATATAAAATTTTAATTTTATATGAGGAAATGAGACTCTCTTAATTTCAGAACATGTTGAGTGGCTTAACTAATAAGAATATATGCCACATTCCATAGGCCTTTGACTGCAACTCTCAATTCAATAATAAATTACAATTTCTTTATAAAACTTGTCAAATTTGTCAAAAAGTGTAGTTTTGATTCAAATTCAAGCAATTTTTTTTAACTGTTCCTTTAAAATTTCACATACCTAGTATACTATATTTATTTAAAATTTCAACCATGATCTTTCAATAATACCCAAACATGTTGAGGATAACTCGTTGTCATCGGTGCAGCTTTTTATACTACCCAATCAAAAAACTTTAAATACATGGATTTTAGATCTAATTAAAATCCAAACCAAAATTTATCTATCCAAATATTATTTGAAAAAAAGTTGGATAAATGAATTTTTTCCATTATATTTTCTCGCAAAATGTCTCATGAAGTATTCCTTGCAGGATAAAAGTTATGAGAATTTCACAAGAAAATATGCAATAAAAATATGAGTTTTCTTATCCTTAATAAATAATTGATTTTGTGCATATATAGTCAAACGTTGGCAAGCAAGGGAATATAGACACACTTTTTAAATATATATATATATATATATTTATCATGATTCTATAGTTACGAAATTTAAGACACCTCACGCGGCGATGGAAATATAAAGATCATTTCAGCAATATTTCACAAACATTTGACCATGTGAATATAAGCATACTTTTAGAGAGAAATATAAGCATAGAAACATTTATCACAAAAAAAAAAAAAAATTAAGGGTAAAAGCCGTGAGAATTATCATAATAAATTTTAGAGAGAAATTACATGAGAAATTCTCTCATGTATGAATACTTGACGAAAATAACATTAATGAATAAATAAATTTTCTGCATGTATATATGGTGTTAAAAAGAGGTTGCGAAATAAAAATTGGGATGTATGGACATAGATGAAATGTCTAAGTCATTTCACTGACATTTCATTAAGCTTTTGATCATGTGAAGGATCTTGTTTTGAAAACTCTTTAGAAAATCTTTCAAAAAATTTGGAAATATTTTCGCAATACGATGACCAAGCGAACAAGCAAAATACGCCATCTTCCACATAGACCTTTGACTGTAAGTCTCAACCATTAATAAATTACAATTTCTTTATAAAACACGTCAAATTTGTTAAAAAGCTTAGTTTTAATTCAAATTCAATCAAATTTTTCTATCGGTGTGGATTTTTTTTCTACCCAATCAAAAAACTTTAAATACATGGATTTTAAACTAATTAAAATCCAAACCAAAATTTATCTATCCAAATATTAATTGAAAAAAAGATGGATATATGAATTTTTTTTCCTTCCCGGTGAACCACAAGAAAAATCCTAGGATGATAAGCTTTTATGCCTCATGTTTCCCATTATATTTTCTGGCAAAATGTCTCATGAAGTATTCCTTGCAGGGTAAAAGTTATGAGAATTTTCATAAGAAAATATGCAATAAAAATATGAGTTTTCTTATACTTAACAAATAATTAATTTTCTCCATATATAGTCAAATGTTCGCAAGCAAGGGAATAGACACACCTTATATATATATATATATATATATATATATATATATGATTCAATACTTACAAAATTAAGACAGCCGTCGTGTCACGCGGCCATGGAAATATAAAGGTTATTTCAGAAATATTTCACAAACAATTCACCATGTGAATATAAGCCTGGATTCTGTGTGACAATAACTTCTGTAAAATTTTGATAAAACTTCGAAGAAAATATGTACACAATTTCACGAAAATTTCATTTTTGCATACGCTTATGGGTTCCACATTCTCACGATACTTTCATTTTTAAGGAGAAGTGACTTAATTGAAATATATGAATATCAAAATAGTTCCTAGAAATGACTTAATTCCTATAAATTCTTAAAGACTCCAATTTGCAAGACTTTTCATTTGACCTTTCGCTATTTTGACTAAGCAAATTTAATTAATTACGGATGAAATTACTTGAGAAAATTTTGATGGAACTTGGAAGAACATTGGACACATTTTCACAAAAATGTTCATTGATTTGCACGCAATTCTAAGTTGGCTATAAATATAGAACAACAAAGCCCACAATAGGATCATTGTGTTAGGAAGAAACAAATAGATTTGTACATTAGATCCCAAAATATTTGGTGTTGGCTATATTTTGCGTTTGAGGCAAAATGAGTTACAACCAAGCCAATAATGTTAGTCACAATGCTGGGTATAATCAACCCCATCAGAATCCTTCTCAAGCTCCACGCCCAAGCCGGAGTATTAATACTGCTAACAATGCTGGGTATGATCAACCCCATCAGAATCCTTCTCAAGCTCCACGCCCAAGCGGGAGTGTTAATACTGCTAACAATGCTGGGTATGATCAACCCTATCAGAGTTCTTCTCAAGCTCCACGCCCAAGCGGGAGTGTTAATACTGCTAACAATGCTGGGTATGATCAACCCTATCAGAGTTCTTCTCAAGCTCCGAGCTCATGAAACCTGTTACAAGAAGATGGCTAAACCCATTCATACGTCAGGTAACCTTATTACACTTTTTGATTTTGAGGTTTTACAGGTGCATCAAATGTTTTTCATCATTTTAAAATAGCATTTTTAAACCGATTCTCAAGCCGGTGCAAATATAATTAATGTAGAAAGTTTAAGATTTTTTACACTGACTATTGAATTGGTGTAAAGAAACATATTCTACATCAGTTCTTCATTAGGCCTATTTAATATAAATGGAAATGAACGAGCAAACTAGAAAGTAAGATGAAAGTGAAATATTTCAACCTTTTAATATTTTTTATACTTTTATCGTGCTTCTTCACTTTGAATTTCCTCATTTCTATTTGATATAAAATGATAATAATGAACGTGAAAAATAGGAAACAGCAACATGAAAATTATTTCCCACAGGTATGAAAACCCACTTTTAGCTTTATGTAGTTATGCTTTTTTATATTTTCTTGGGAAGTGTCTATTTAATCTTGACAGACATCCATGTAGACAAAATAAATTTTAAAAGTGATGTCCTTAAACACCGTTTATGAAATTTGTTTCCTCGTATCTTTAATACAAAATACATTTTTTGATTCAATTTTTTTTGTCAAAACAGATCTTTAAAGAGTAAAGGGAGTAAATAGCATATTTCGACAACATAAATAGCACAAATAAGTTTGATAGCGTGTAAAATGCATACTCCAATGCATGCTCAATTGCTCATGATAAGGTTGATGGGTAATGATATAAGAATTGAAAAAACGGGGATCATTAACATGATTTTTTTAAAAAAAAATTATGACGATTTTAATTACTATATTTTCTTTTTTATTTTGAAGCAGGTTTCAAGTTGATGGGGGCTAACGCTGGAATAAAGAATATAAAATTCTATGAATACGAAGTCTTTTTTTAGCGTCTTATGATTTACATTCATGTAATATTTATTTTCAATTTGAAATTTGGAATGATATATATACTACAGCAAATAAAAGAGCTTGTAATTAAGTTATATTGTCTAGGTTAATTAATTAACTACTTGGCTGTTTATCCATGATTGCCATATTTTCTTCTAAATGAAATAAAATTGTTCGATGAAATTAAGATATAATATTTTTCATTGTGAAAATGATAGAAAGGCAAAAGGAAAGGCTGCTCGACTTAAAAAACATACTTGATAATGTTAGTGTCTATATATTGTTAAAAAACAACTCGTAAAGAAAAAATATTTTAAATGATAAAATATTATTAAAATATAAATATGAATTTTATAAGAAGTTGTTGGACTGACAATGGAAACTAAATAATGGCCTAGATTTGAACTTCAAACATTCAAACCAATCAAAGATATGTTTAGGTTGTTGGAAAATCACATTCACACAAATCTAAATTAAATTTATTTAACATGATTATCTTGTAAACCGTTAGTTACATTGAAAAATAGATTCTACTAATAATCTAAATATGTACTAATTAATATGGAAAAGTGGACATGATGAAAAGTCATTTAAATATTTCCTGCCAAATAATGTTAATATTTGATTAAGTTCATAAAGAAGGATTGAGAAAACGTGCATCTACACCGTGAGCAGTAAGAGCAGATCAAGATCTATGTGATGTTGTCTTATTCTAATGCATTAATTCAATTTTCACTCCATTCCATTCAATTCCATTCCCTAAAAGTGTTTGTAGTAGTAATAATGAAATTAACAGAGACTGGTGTCAAAAATGTATGCTAACGATTTATACTAACGATTGGGAGCAGGCAATATGCCGAACATAATCCTAATTTCTATGTAGACATAGGTGATTTACGGAGTTACAGCTCTATCTAATTTTATATGGTTTGTACTGTATTCAGAATTTAAGCGTTTAAATTAATAGATAAAATTATTATTTAAAATTTTCTATGGGATACAGGATTTATTACTTTTACTATTTTATTTATTTTCAATAACTGCCATGAAAATTCACAAGAAAAATTCCATTAAAAGATACTTGAACTATTCAAATTTAATTTGGATCACTGAACTTAACAAATCATTAATCATGTTCTCTATTACAATTAGAGATTTAGATATTGGGGCAAATTACCTCCATAGCCCTTGGTTATTAAAAAATAAAAAAAAATATTATTTTTATTTTTGAAAAAAAAAATGCCTTCATTCCCGCAAAGTTACGAAGGTAACATTCTTTAATATTTATATTCTATTTATTTTCTACCATCAAAATCCTTCTCTTCTTCGCCTTCACCATCTTAGAAAGAGAGAAAAACATTGGGTGAGAATAAAGTAGGATGAAGTAGAAATGAGGGATATCAGAATGAAGAGCAGAAGCCCAAATAGGAGAATTGAAGAAAGTAATGGGTTTGTGAACAGATATTCAAAGATCTCTGTACTCCTTTTGGTGGTGGATCTAATCGATCGCCGTTTTGAGAAACTGATGTGTTCAGTCATTTTGTGTTTTTTCATAACTATCTTTGAAACCTGAGAGTTAGTGGTGTTAATGTTCAAATTGTGATGGAGGACTAAAAATAAAATCCAGAGTATGAGCAATGGCACATCATTAATTTTAGGGTGGCTATTATTGGGGAAAGAAAGATGGTGAAGGTGAAGAAGAGAACGATTTTGATGGGAGAAAATGAACATAACCTAAATATTAAAACAAGCTTCTTTTGTGTGCATGATGATAGGGTCATTTTTTCAAAAATAAAAATAATATCATTTTTATTTTTTTAATTACTAAGGAGTGTAGAGGTAATTTGACTCAATTTTTACATCTTTAGTTATGTTAGATAACCTGATTAAAAATCGTTAAGTTCAATTACTTAAATTAGAATTTGAATACTTTAAGCAACTTTTATTGAGATTTTTCCAAATTCATATAGAATTTACGAAAATTATAAAATTTCAAATTCATTGGGAAGTTAAAAATGTTATTTGTTATTTTAGATCTCCCACAAATATAATGAGTTATTATAAGGTTGATCACACAGAGTTTAAGAGTTTATTTACAATAATAAATAAAATATTTTGATTTATTTGTCTTAAATATTTACAGTAAAATAGTTTTGAATTTTAAACAAATGGGGAAAATTTCGTTCTTTATTGTTTATCTATAAATCCTACAAAAATCGAAGCTAAATAGAGAAAATAGGTATTTTGAAAGACATGTTATGGGATTCAGACTAAGCATTTAAATTCATGGGAAAAGTGCAAGAAAATCTTAAGATGCCTTCGTATGCTTCATTCCTACCATTACGTGCTATACCTTTCTCATGCATTTTCTCACATATTACTCACACAAAAAAAATATTAAGGGTAAAAGCCGTGAGAATTATCATAATTAATTGTAGAGAGAAATTACATGAGAAATTCTCTCGTATGAATACTTGACGAAAATAACATTAGTGAATAAATAAATTTTCTGCATATATACATATGGCGTTAAAAAGAGGTTGCGAAATAAAAATTGGGATGGATGGAGATAGATGAAATGTCTAAGTCATTTCACAAACATTTCATTAAGCTTTTGATGAAGAATCTTGTCTTGAAAACTCTTAAGAAAATCTTTCAAGAAATTTGGAAATATTTTCGCAGTACGATAACCAAGCGAACAAGCAAACTCATTAATTAAACCTGGAGAGAAAATGTTGATGAAATTTGTACACATTTTTCACAAAACAAATATAATGTAGGATCCCTTCCATATAATACACTTTTAAGTAAGTTCATGATTATAAATAGAACATTAAGTCCATGAAAAATGTTGAAATTGAGTTATTGGACCTTCTTATTATTTGAATTGAAATCTAAGGGAAAAGGGTGTGATGGAGAAAAGAGCAGGCATATCTTTTCACATTTGTAAATAATCTAAATTATATCTTATGGAGCTTGAATTCAATTTCAAGATTTTTAAAGACAGATGGTAATGTTTTTGCGTTCATTGTGAACTGTACCTAATTTCCAAGAAAAAAAAAATTAGATTTTGAAGAAACAAAGCAGTATGATTTATAAGCTTGTAAATTCTGCTTATCAATATATTTCCCCTATCATTAAAAAAACTTGTAATATAAACAGATTCATGATTCAATTCATTTCATTTCATAATTTGACTTGACTATGCCACATTCCACTTGCGTTGAAATTTTCAGAAAATTTTGAAGAATTAATCTATTTAATATATAGAATAAAATAAAACAGAATAAAGAATCTGGAAGTGCATGCAAATTAAACGAACATTTTGTGAAAATGCGTCCAAGGAAGTAGAATAGGGAATGATTCCTTCAACCGGATAAGTAATACCAACCACATCCCCTAGATCTTCTGCAACTTTTGGGAGGTGATATTCAAGAGGGAGGCCCCAAAACTGAACCCAGACAAGAAAAGTATTTATATGAAGATCGTGAAGCAGAGTGGTAGGCCTCCATTTATCCACAGCCAAAAGGGAGTTATTAATTGACCATGGACCATTACCAACAATAAAATCCCTGTCCTTCATAAGATTGAATCCAATGAGATAGAAGTCACCTATCTTACCTTCAATCCTGAAAGAGTCCTTGACCACCCAGAGAGAACGCAAACGTTTTTCAAGATGGAGGATAGATGGAGAGTGAATATCCATGAATGCAGCTACCGCATGGCATGAAAAACGGGATCTCGAGGCATCAATTGAAGAGAAAAGAGAGGGTTGACGGTAATTAGGAGGATGAGAAGGGCATGCATTGGTGAAAGGAAACATTATTTGGAAAAGAGAGGAAAGATCGGGAAAGTGGATTGAGGAAAAGAACCACTCAAACAGCACAAGAGACCAAAGAAGGCAAGGGGACCAGAATATAAGAGAGGGCAGTCGATGATGAAATGGAAGGCACATGCATAAGAGGAGAGCGGAGAACCCATAGAACCTATTCTTAATAAATAAACCAAGAAAAAGGAAAGAAAAAAGGTTGTCTGCGATTCCAAGGAGAATACGAAACGGTTCCTCTAGGCACTATCAGGTGAGAAAGCCGAGAGGTAGAGTACGAGTGCATGACACTGAAGATTACATTGGAAAAAGGAGTTAGACCAATTAACACCAAGGTAAGCTGGAGAAGAAAAAGATTTTCTTCTAATGATACTTCAAACAACAGCGGCTTCTAACTAGATATGCAATTAATGAAGGCAAAGGACATGCAAAATGAGAGAATCAAGCAAAGAAGAAAAGTTTAGCTGAAATGAAAAAGCAAAGGAAGAAGATCACTGGGAACGATGAACAGAAGAAAAGCTCTTCTCAGCAGCGGAGAAGGAAGGATACTCTCTCTCTAGAGGAATCCCCGTTTTTGCTTTTGCACGGGTTTATTATTTCTTAAACTTGTAATATGAAAAGATTCATGATTCAGTTCATTTCATAAATTTGACTTGACTATGCCACATTCAACTTGCGCTGAAATTTTCAGAAAATTTTGATGAAATTAATCGGTTTAATATGCAGAACAAAATAAGACAAAATAAAGAATTTAGAAGTTCATGCAAATGAAATGAACAATTTGTGAAGATGTGTCCAAATTTCTTCCATGCTTTATAATAGATATTGAAATTTCGCTTGTTCTTAATTATATAATGTGAAAATAATAGCTTTCTTCTCAACCAAAAGTGAGAGGTACGTAAATAATCTGAAATATAAAATTTTTATTTTATATGAGGAAACCACCTTCTTAATTTCACAACATGTTTAGTGGCGTAAGTAATAAGAATATACTCCACATTCCGTAGGCCTTTGACTGTAACTCTCAATTCAACAATAAATTACAGTTTCTTTATAAAACTTGTCAAATTTGTTAAAAAGTGTAGTTTTTATTCAAATTCAAGCAATTTTTTAACTGTTCCTTGAAAATTTCAAATACTTAATATGTTCTAATTATTTTAAATCTCAACCATCATCTTTCAATAATGCCCAAACATGTTGAGGATGACTCAGTCTTATCGGTGTGGATTTTTATTCTACCCAATCAAAAAACTTTAAATACACGGATTTTAAATCTAATTAAAATCGAAATCAAAAGTTATAAATCCGAATATTAGTTGAAAAAAGTTGGATATATGAATTTTTTCCTTGCTGAGGAAGGACAAGAAAAATCCTAAAATGACAAGCGTTTTTACTTAATATATTTTCTCGCAAGATGTCTCATGAAACATTGCTTGTAGGGTAAAAGTTATGAGAATTTTCACAAGACAATATGCAATAAAAATATTAGTTTTCTTGTAGTTGATAAATAATTAATTTTCTGCATATAGGTCAAACGTTCAGACACACTTTATATATATATATATATATTTATATATTTATGATTTAATGCTTTTACTTACGAAACTTAAGACAACATTGTGTCACGCGGCCATGGAAATAAAAAGATCATTTCAGAAATATTTCACAAATATTTGACCATGTGATTATAAGCAAACTTAACCTTTGAATATTGTGAATAAGCAAATTTATTTAATTCACGATGAAATTATGTTTATGAAAACTTGAGAAAATTTTGATGAAACCTGGAAGAACATTCGATACATTTTCACAAAAGATATATGTTCATCGATTTGCACGCACTTATAAGTTGTTTATAAATATAGAAGAACAAAGGCCACAATAGGATCATTGTGTGAGGAAGAAACAAATAGATTTATTCATTAGATCCCAAAATATTTGGTGTTAGCTGTATTTTGTTGTTTGAGCCAAAATGAATTCCAAGCAAACCAGTAACAAGAAAGGTGTTGGTCCCAATGCTGGGTTTGGTGACAAGAGTTCTTCTCAAGCTCCAAGCCCAAGCAAGAGCAAGAAAGTTCATGCTGGCAACACTGCGGGAGTTGGTGAACCTTCTGAAGCACCTTCTGGTACTCCCAAAGACAAGAGTAAGAAACCAAACGCTGGAAGCTCAGCCGGTCATGGTTAAAAGTAAATTAGTTTAACTCACTTATATGTCAGGTAATTTTATTATGCTTCTTTATTTTGAATTCTTAATGGTGCATAAAAAGTTTTTCATCATTAAAAGATCTTTTTTACACCAATTCTCAAACCGGTGCAGATATAGTTGGTGTAAAAAGTTCAACACTTTTTACACTGACTATTGAATTGGTGTAAAGAAATCCATTCTACACCTGTTCTTCGTTACGCTTATTTGATATAAATAGAAATGAATAAGGAAACTAGAAAATAAGATGAAAGTGAAACGTTTCAACATTTTCTTATTTTTGATACTTTTATCGTACTTCTTCACTTTGAATTTCCTCATCCCCATTTGATATAAAATGATAATAATGAATGTGAAAAATAGAAAACAACAACATGAAAATTCTTTCCCACAGGTATGAAAACCCACTTTTAGCTTTATTAGTTATGCTTTTTGATATTTTTTGTGTGAATAGTCTATTTAATCTTGACAGACATCCATGTAGATAAAATAAATTTTGAAGGCGATGTCCTTAGACGACATAAATTGCACAAATAGGTTTGATAGCATGTAAAATGCATACTTCTATGTATGCTCAATTGCTCATGATAAGGTTGATAGGTATTGATACAAGAATTGAAAAACCAGGGATCATTGACATGATTTTTTTAAAAATAATTATGGCGATTTTAATTAATGTATTTTCTTTTTTATTTTGAAGCAGGTTTCAAGTTGATGGGGGCTAATGCTGGAATAAAGAATATGAAATTCTATGAATACGCAGTCTTTTTTTTAGCATCTTATGATTTATATTCATGTAATTTTATATGTTTTGTATTGGATTAAGGATTATTCAGAATTGAAGCGTTTAAATTAATAATAAAATTATCATTTAAAATTTTCTATGGGCTACAGGATTTATTACTTTAACTATTGTATTTATTTTCAATAACTGCCATGAATATTCATAGGAAAAATTTCATTAAGAGATACTTGAACTATTCAAATCTAATTTGAGTTGCTGAACTTAACAAATTATTAATTAAGTTTTCTGATGCAATTAGAGATTTAGATATTGGGGCAAATTACCTCCATGACCCTTCATTATTAAAAAATAAAAAAATATTATTTTTATTTTTGAAAAAATGCCTTCATTCCCTCAAAGTTACGAAGGTAGCTTTCTTTAATATTTATATTCTGTTTCTTTTCCACCATCAAAATTTTTCTCTTCTTCACCTTCACCATCTTAGGAGAATAAAGTAGTACGAAGTGGAGATGAGGGATATCATAACGAAAAGCAGAAGCTCAAATAGGAGAACTAAAGAAATTAATGGGTTTGTGAACTAATATTCAAAGATATCTCTACTTTTTTGGGTGGTGGAACAAATCGATTGCCGTTCGAAGAAATTGATGCGTTCAGCCATTGTGTTTCTTCATAACTATCTTCGAAACCTGAGAGCTAGTGGTACTAATGTTCAAATTGTGATGGAGAACCAAAAATAAAATCCAAAGTATGAGCAAGGGCACACCATCAATTTTAGGGTGGCTGTGATTGGGGAAAGATATATGGTGAAAGCAAAGAAGAGAGGATTTTGATGGCAGGAAAAGAACATAAAATAAATATTAAAACAAGCGTCTTTCGTGTTCATGATGACAGCGTCATTTTTTCAAAAATAAAAATAATATTATTTTTGATTTTTTAATTACTAAGGGATATAGAGGTAATTTGACTCAATTTCTAAATTCTTAGTTGTGTTAGACAACTTAATGAATAATTTGCTAAGTTTAATGCTCAAATTAGAATTTGAGTACTTCAAATGTTTTTTATTGAGATTTTTGCAAATTCATATAGAATTTAGGAAAAATATAAAACTTCAAATTCACTGGGAAATTAAAAATTTTATTTGTTATTTTTGAGCTCCTGCAAATATAATGAGTTATTATAAGGTTAATCATGCAGAGTTTAAGAGTTTATTTACAATAATAAATAAAATATTTTAATTTATTTGGATTAAAATATTTACAGTAAAATAGTTCTGAATTTTAGATAAATTGGGAAAATTTCTTTCTTTATTTTTTATTTATAAATCCTACAAAAATAGAAACTAAATAGAGAAAATAGGCATTTAGCACATGTCATGGGATTCAGACTTTCAGCGTTTAAATTCATGGGAAAAGTACAAGAAAACAAGCTCGAAAAAAAAAATATTAAGGGTAAAAGCCGTGAGAATTATCATAATAAATGTAGAGAGAAATTACATGAGAAATTCTCTCATGGATGAATACTTGACGAAAATAACATTAGTGAATAAATAAATTTCCTGCATATATACATTTATATTGTGTTAAAAAGAGGTTGCGAAATTAAAATTGGGATGTATGGAGATAGATGAAATGTCTAAGTCATTTCACAAACATTTCATTAAGCTTTTGATGAAGAATCTTGTCTTGAAAACTCTTAAGAAAATCTTTCAAGAAATTTGGAAATATTTTCGCAGTACAATGACCAAGCGAACAAGCAAACTCATTAATTTAACCTGGAGAGAAAATGTTGATGATCGAAACTAATGAGAAATTTGTAGGATCCCTTCCATATAATACACTTCTAAGTAATAGAACAAGAGCTTTCAAAAGTGAACGCAAAGAAAAAAGGGGAATTATGTACAAGTCCTAAAGAACAGGAAAAAGTACCATTCAGTCCATAAAAATCTTGAAATTGAGTTATGGGACTAGGCTTAAATTAATTGTAAATGTGAAAGAGCCTTCTAACCCCTGATTATTTGAATTGAAATCTAAGGGAGAAATATGTGATGGAGAAAAGGGCAGGCATATCGTTTCACATTTAAAAATAATTTAACTCATGTTTATTTCATGAGACTCCAACTCAATTTTAAGATTTTCAAAGACATATGGTAATTCTTTTTGTTCCTTATGACATGTGCCTAATTTTGAAGAAAACAAAATCTCTGTACTCCTTTTGGTGGTGGATCTAATCAATCGCCATTCTCAGAAATTGATGTACTCAGCTATTTTGTGTTTCTTCATAACTAACTTTGAAACCTGATAGCTAATGGTGTTAATGTTCAAATTGTGATGGAGGACTAAAAATAAAATCCAGAGTATGAGCAATGACATATCATCAATTTTTGGGAGGCTATTGTTGGGGAAAGAGAGATGATGAAGGTGAAGAAGAGAAGGGTTTTGATGCCAAAAAAGGAATAGAACATAAATATTAAAACAAGCTTAATTCTTTCATGTGCATGATGATAGAGTCATTTTTTCAAAAATAAAAATAGTATTATTTTTATTTTTTAATTACTAATGGGTATAGAGGTGATTTGACTCAATTTTTAAATATCTAGTTGTATCATATAATATGATTAATAATTCGTCAAGTTTAATAACTCAAATTAGAATTTGAGTATTTTAAATGTCTTTTATGAAAATTTTTCCAAATTTATATGGAATTTATGAAAATTATAAAATTTCAAAATCATTGGGAAATTAAAAATTTTATTTGTTATTTTAGAGCTCCCACAAATATAATGAGTTATTATAAGGTTGATTATACAGAGTTTAAGAGTTTATTTACAATAATAAATAAAATATTTTGATTTATTTGGCTAAAAATATTTACAGTAAAATAGTTTTGAATTTTAAATAAATCGGGAAATTTTCGTTATTAAGGTTTGGGATGGATGGGGATAGATGAGATGTCTAAGTCATTTCACAAACATTTCATTAAGGTTTTGATCAAGCGAAGAATCTTGTCTTGAAAACTCCTTAGAAAATCCTTCAAGAAATTTGGAAATATTTTCGCAATACGATGACCAAGCGAACATGCAAACTTATTAATTAAACCTGCAGAGAAAATGTTGATGAAACTAATGAGAAATTTGTACGCATTTTTCACAAAAAAAAAATAATATAATGTAGGATCGCTTCCATATAATATACTTCTAATTAAGTTCATGATTATAAATAGAACAAGAGCTTTCTCATAAGTGAACGCAAAGAAAAAAGGGGAATTATGTACAAGTCCTAAAAAACAGGAAAAAGTACCATGTCGATGAAAAATCTTGAAATTCTAAATTAATTATAAATGTGAAAGGACTTTCTGAGTTCTGGTTATTTGAATTGGAATTGAATTGAAATTTAAGGGAAAAAAGTGTGATGGAGAAAAGAGCAGGAATATCTTTTCACATTTGAAAATAATCTAACATATATCAATTTCAGGATTTTAAAGACAGATGGTAATTCTTTGCATTCCTTATGACCTGTACCAAATTTGGAAGGGGGGCAAAAAAGATTTTGAAGAAACAAAGCAGTACGATTTATAAAGCTTGTAAATTTTGCTTATCAATATATTTCCCCAATCATTAAAAAAACCTTTTCATATTTTTAATAATTTTGAAGAATTAATCTATTTAATATATAGAATAAAATAAAGCAAAATAAAGAATCTAGAAGTGCATGCAAATTAAACGAACATTTTATGAAAATGCGTCCAAAATATTTCGATGCTTCATCAAAATATATTTAAAATTTTGCATGCACTTAATAATATAATAAAGTAATAGCTTTCTTATCAAAGATGCGTAAATTATTTGAAATATAAAATTTTAATTTTATATGAGGAAACGAGACCTGTTTATTTCATAACATATTTAGTGGCGTAAGTAATAAAAACATAAGCCATCTTCCATAGGCCTTTGACTGTACGTCTCAACTCATTAATAAATTACAATATCTTCATAAAACACGTCAAATTTGTTAAAAAGGGTAGTTTTGATTCAAATTCAGGCAAACTTTTTTATCGGTGTTGATTTTTATTCTACCCAATAAAAGAAATTAAATACAGGGATTTTAAATCTAATTAAAATCCAAATCAAAATTTATCTATCCAAATATTAATTGAAACAAAGATGGATATATGAATTTTTTCCTTCCCGGTGACCCACAAGATAAATCCCAAGATGACAAGCTTTTCTACCTCATGATTCCCATTATATTTTCTCGCAAAATGTCTCATAAAGTATTCCTTGCAGGGTAAATGTTATGAGAATTTTCATAAGAAAATATTCAATAAAAATGTGAGTTTTCTGATAGTTAATAAATAATTAATTTTCTGCATATATGGTCAAACGTTCGCAAGCAGGGAATAGACACGCTTTTTAGATATATATATATATATATAATGATTCAGTACCTATGAAATTTAAGACAACCATACTGTGTCACGCGGCCATGGAAATATAAAGATCATTTCAGAAATATTTCACAAACATTTGACCATGTGAATATAAGAATACTTCTATAAGCCTGGATTTTGTGTGATAATAACTTCTGTAAAACTTTGATAAAATTTTGAAGAAAGTATGGACACAATTTCACAAATAGTTCATTTTTGCATGCACTTATGGGTTCCACATTCTCATGGTACTTTCATTTTTAAGGAGAAAGATGCAGAAGAACACCTGAAATAGATAAATATCAAAATAGTTCAAAATTGGAATTTGTTATTTTGGAGTCATTTTTATTTCTTTCTACCCTTCTTTTTATTTAAAAGGCTGCGAACAAAAATTATAATAAACAATTAGGCCAACTATTCATCCAAATCTAGTAAGATTGGATAAGTATTTAAAATACAAAACTATTAACATCTAGGTCTAAAGAAGACACAGCTTGCCAATTTAATAAATTTTTAATTTGCATTAACTTTCCATTAACCTTTGACTATAGTGAATAAACAAATTTAATTAATTAAGGATGAAATTATGTTTGTGAATACTTGAGGAAATTTTGATGAATCCTGGAAGAACATTGGATGCATTTTCACAAAAGATGTTCATTGATTTGCACGCACTTCTAAGTTGATAATAAATATAGAACAACAAAGCCCACAATAGGATCATTGTGTGAGGAGAAAGAAATAGATTTGTTTACTAGATCCCAAAAATATTTGGTGTTAGCTATATTTTGTGTTTGAGGCAGAATGAGTTCTAAGCAAAGCAGCAACAAGAAAAATGCTGCTCACCATGCTGGCTATGATGAACCCTATGAGAGTGCTTCCCAAGCTCCAAGCTCACGGAGGAGCAAGAAAGAAAATGTTGATAAGTATGCTGGTTATGGTGAAACTTATGAAACACCTTCTGCTACTACAAACCCAAAAAAGAGTAAGAAACCAAATGCTGGACA
This sequence comes from Vachellia collinsii, assembly GCA_006871305.1. Lineage (NCBI taxonomy): Eukaryota > Viridiplantae > Streptophyta > Magnoliopsida > Fabales > Fabaceae > Vachellia > Vachellia collinsii. Next base: position 558 of record QFDD01005831.1, on the reverse strand, counting down.
CTTGGCTGGTTACGAGAAGGATGGTTAAAAGTGAATTGGTTAAAACCATTCGTATGTCAGGTAATTTTATTATACTTCTTCATTTTGAGCTTTTATTGTGCGTAAAATGATTTTCATATATATCATTTTAAAAGATCATTTTTACACCAATTCTCAAGCCGAAGTAGATATAACCCGGGTAAAAAGTTCAAGATTTTTTACACCGACTATTGAATTAGTATAAAGAAATTTATTCTACATCGGTTCTTCGTTAAGCCTATTTGATATATATGGAAATGAACAAGGAATCTAGAAAATAAGATGAAAATAAATCGTTTCAACCTTTTCATATTTTTAATAATTTTATCATACTTCTTCACTTTAAATTTCCTCATCCCTATTTGATAAAAAAATGACAATAATGAGCATGAAAAGTAGGAAACAACAGTATGAAAATTCTTTCCCAAAAACCCACTTTCAGCTTTATGTAGCTCTGCTTTTTGATAATTTTTTGGGAAGTGTCTATTTAATCACAAAGGACATCCATGTAGATAAAATAATTTTTAAAAACGGTTCTTT
>QFDD01005830.1:0-16461 GCA_006871305.1 Vachellia collinsii | reverse complement strand
GGGTGTCTCAAGCATTCTTAAGGCTCCCAGCGATTAATTAGAATTAAATTGAGTTAAAAATAATTATTGGCAAACATGTTTATTTTCTGGTGAAATATTGATGAAACTATTTTATTAGAATTATTTAATGGTCTAGAAATATAGAGGAATCATAATGCAATATTATTTTTAGGATTTAAAAAAATTAATGAAGAGATTTTATTCCTAAAAAGTAGTCTAAATAATTTTAGAGATAAGTTTGTGATTTGAGGGCCTAGTTTCACAAATAATTCAGAAAAATAGTTAGATGTTACTGTTTAGTCTAAATATCTTAGGAAAATCATTTTATGAGGTAAAGAAGCTAATTAAAGAATAAAATATTTATAAATTATTGAAAACTAAATTTTAGAATTTATTTGGTAATTGGTAATTTCAATGCCGATTGGAGTAGGGGTAAAATGGTAAATTCCTTTACCCAAGCCAAAGTAGTGATTTTGGGCCACGATTATGGCCCAGAATTAGAAGGGCCCAGAATTTGCTATCATGACCCATGAGATGATATACCAACGGCTTTGATATTGGCCCAATGAAGGCTTGTGGGATAAGCCGTACCAAATGGGAAATAGGATCTCCTTCTTGAGAGAATAATTGTATTTAATAAATAAAAACTAACTAACGGGCAGACTTGTCTCTGGGGTTAATCCTTTATAACATAGTGAACTAAAGTTTAAATCTTCTTTTAAAGAGGTAGTCAAATTCAGTATATGATGATGGTCCATCGAATATAATTATCTACCACCTATACTTTAGCTAAAAAAATAAAACAATATTTACTCTGATCATTAATATAAAAGTTATTTACTTTTTTTTTTAAGATTGAAAAAACTAATGCACTGATATTTTATCATTTTCTTCAAACTTACAAAATAGTATATAATCTAATGATATATAAATATTTTAAAATATAAAAGTATGTTATAATTAAGTAATTTATTTAATTTTTTTTAATTATCACTAAAAAAAGTCTACTGCCTCTTGAATTAAGTAAATTAAGAATTGAATACGGTATATATCAATAACCTTTCCTGCACTGAACGTACAAGCATCACTCTCACTTTCCACTGAAACAGAACGAGAAACAGAGGAATAGTGAGAGAGCGATGATGACCAAGCATGTTAGTTTCAGCTGGAGGAGTGATGGTTTCAACTCTGCAAAATAATCTCAGATTAAGGAAGTGGTTGTTTGAAATTTTTTTCCTTTAATTACAAGTGTTCTCTTGTTGAAAGCAATTTTAAATATTTGAATCTTTGTTCAGGGAGCTACCAGTATTTAATGCTCAATTATGATTCAAATATGATTGCCTCTAGTATAATGGTATTTGTACCTAGTTAAAAAAAGAAAAGAAAAATAAAAGAGGCAACGTCATTGTATCATTGAAGAAGCCAATTTTTGGTCAATAATTAATGTTGGGTGAGAAATCATTTTTACCTAATTTAAGGTAAAGTTTAATATTAAAAAGAACATTTCTTTTTAATTAAAAGTATTAAATCTGAAAAAAATTAATGATGGTAAAAAAAAATCTGCAAAAATTATAAAAATATTAAAAACTGTACCATTTTTTATTGATAAAATATCAAAATATTATTTATTTTATGGAAAAGCTAATGATATAAAAAAAAACACCGGGAAAGTGGGGTAAAAATGTGGGGCAGTAGAAAACACATGGAAATGATTTGATAGGTACAGTTCATATTCCAAGTATGAAAATTTGGATAAATCCTAATGAAAATAGGGTCAAAGTTAATTGTAATGGTTCCTTTGAACCTACTTCTAATTAAAGATGCTGCTATAAGAATATTATTGTCTAGAAATTATGTTGGGGAATTTATGTGGAGTTTTGGTGAAAGAATCATAAAATAATTGCTAAATCTTCATTTATTTTAGAAGTTTTTAAGCTTAGCTTCAATGATTTTAGATGAGTTTCAGGCACCACAAGGTTGTTGTAGGGGTGGATGACAATGAGCTATTTGAATGTGTTCAGAATAATAGGGTCATATTTGGTACAATGGAATTGGAGTGCATGAATATAAAGATGGTATTGGGATGCATGAATATGGAAATGGAATTCATTCCCATTAGCACGTCTGTTTGGTAAAAAGAAGTGGTCATGGAACATGGAAGTCAATTCAATAAAAAAAAAAATACTAGAATTGATTTTATGGGGTGATTGATGGAATTATAAAAAATTACATGGAATTCTTATTTTGCCCTCCTCTTTTTTATGGAGATGAATAGTGCATGTTGAGTTTTCTGATGGAGATGAACACAGGTTGGAAATGAGATGAAGATGTGTTCATCGAGATGTTTTGGGAATGTTTTTTTTAATTTAAAAGGGTATTCTGGTATTTTTATATAAAAATTAAGTTCCATTTCTATGACATACTAAACATACTTTTAAACTCCGCATATATCTTCATATCCATATCTATTTTCATCAAAATCAATTCCAGTGTACCAAACTTGCCAAATCATGTTTGACATAAAACTAATCTCCGTAAGGCTGAGGGCTAACTGGTGCGGGTTAGTGCAGCTTGCATCTTGGCGTGCTGGGAAAACCCTAACTCGAACTTGCCATGGCAAGTTGGCAGCCAGCCATTTATTTTTTTAAAATTTTTAATATATACTATATTATAAAAAAATTTAATAAACATATAAATATTTACAAAATAATTAAAATGAAGTTAATGGACTCCAAGAAAATATATTCGACAAAAAAAAATCACGAATATACCAATGAGAGAGACTAGAGAGAGACTCTGAATAGCAATGTGCCCTACTGAGCTTAACTTCCGTATGCAGCCACCAAACCATTCTTTGGATGGTCAGGTGGATGATAATGGGATTAGGATCTCCATGCCAAGTACTGAGAACCAACTGGGAGGTATAGGGAATCAATGCGGAGCCACCGAAGAAGGGAACAAATAAAGAGAAGATGTGAACACTGTTACAAAAGGAAAACTTCAAAGGAAGGAAGGATGTTTTACGAGAGAGGTTTCACTGCAACCTAGAGAAGAAGCTGGATGGTAGAAGATAGTGAGTTTGAGGGACAGAATACTGATACTGTGCTCTCTTACAGAGATGTAGTGAAACCAAGAGGCAAAACTAGGAATGGTTATAATAGACAAAGAAGAGAATACCAAGGAAGAAGAGGCTTGGGACAAAAGTTTACTGTTAAATAACATTGAAGGAATTGTTGAAGGGATCACAGTCAAAGATATAGCAAAGGGACCGAGTATCGAGTTCTCTGAGGAGGAGAGAAAAAGTTTGGAACGGGTCTAGAACAAGTCGTTGATAATAAAGATATTGGGAGGAACCGTGGGCTACATGAACTTAAGAAGAAGGCTCCAAACGATATGGGGAAAAGGGGGAAAGATAGAGCTATTAGTGATAGGGAATGACTATATGATAATGTCATTCCAAAACCAAGAGGACTATTTCTTTGCACTCGAAGGTGGACCTTGGCTGATTCAAAACCATTACCTGACCGTCCAGACCTAAAAAAGAAACTTTAATCCTTGGGTGGAAGATATCAAGCAGGTAGCAGTGTGGGTGAGGCTCTCGGGATTGCTAGTGGATTATTATGATAAAAAAGTTCTTCTTCCACCTAGGGAATAAGATAGGAAAGGTCATAAAGGTGGATGAGATGACATTAACGAGAGAAAGGACCATGTACGCAAGGATGTGTGTTGAAGTGGATATTAATGCACCTTTACTTCCCTCTTATTTGGTAGATAGGAATAATATGAAAATCGAGTATGAAGGTCTGAATCTTATATGTTTCTTGTGTGGATGCTTTGGGCATGATAAAGAGCATTGTATGATGAGGAAAGATGCTCTAGCACCACAGGGAACACAAGAAGAAGACCAAGAGAGGGGAAAACAAATCCCCAACGGTGCTCCAGCAAGTTCTCCAATCAGCGAGTATGGAGGATGGATGATAGCGCAAAACTCGATATGGGGGAGACGCTTGAATGACAAGGAAGGAAAGTCTGATAAGGAAGTACAAAAAGGGGTACAGTTGAGAAGCAGAAAATTGAGGTAGCTTCAAGATACGCTATTCTGGAGACAAAAGAAGACAGATGAGAGAGAGAAGGGGAGAATAGAGAGAAAGCCCTTACAAAAAATATCAAATAATCTTGAAGGTCAACAAGAAAATCTGCCTCCAGTGCAGAGGAATAAGGCGACTATGACAGCACAAAAAAATAAAGATAAAAGTGGGAAAATAACCTAGTTGAAGTGATATAAAGAGTACAAAGGAGATTGTAGAAGGGGGAAAAAGACAAAACAAGCAGAAATAGTGCGACTAGATGCCTCGATGAAAGGTTTGAATAAGCAAAATGGAAAAAAGAGTGGACACAAGGGGGATAAGTTGGACAATAGAGTGGGTTGGGTGAAAGAGAATATTAGTGGGCCTGAGGAGAGACCAAAATTGGAACAAAAACCCAAGGAAAAATCTTAGTTAGATAATGGACCAGTTGAAATCCAAACCATGGCCCTAGATGAGAATATAGTGCATAACTTTCTTGATAGCTTACTAGATAATGAAGATGTACAAATGCAAGGCTCTATTACAGAACCACTAGACCCTATGGTATCCAAACAGATATTGTGCCAGACAGAAGAAGAAAGGAGGGAACAAGCCCAGAACCAAGGGAATGAAGATATGCGGCAGGACACCTTTGAAGATCTTACAAGGTGTAGAGATAAAAGCCCTGAAAGGAGGTACCATTGGTATAATTTGTGCTAGTTATTATCTTGACCCATGTTTATTATGATATTTACTTGGAATGCAAGAGGTGCAGCTGGAAAAGCTTTTAACATTGCACTAAAAGAATACAAAAGAAAATTCTCACCCCACATATGTGTTATAATGGAAACAAGGTGTAGTGGAGATGTAGCCCAGAATGTAATAAAAAGGCTTGGGTTCCAACATCAAGCCATCGTTGTAGCTCAAGGAATGTCAGGTGGTATATGGATTTTGTGGAATGACAACTCTATCCAAGTAAGAGTTATACAGGAGCATAGACAATTTCTGCAATGTGAAGTCTCGGGTTTGGGAAGGATGAAGTGGTTGTTCATAGCTATCTATGCGAGTCCAAGAGAGGCAAAGAGAAAAGTATTGTGGCAGGAAATTGAGAAGTTAAAACCCAATGGAAACACTCCTTGGATGCTAGCATGAGATTTTAATGACATAAGACATGGAAGCTAACTAAGAGGAGAAAAAAAAGTGAATGAGCAGAAATGCATCAGATTTAGTGAAAACATTGATAAATGACATCTTATTGATCTTGGAGCAGTGGGATCCAAGTACACATGGAGGGGACCAAGAATACACACGCTCGAAGACTGTACAAGCGACTTGATCGGGTTCTTGGAAATAAAGAGTGGAATAATGTTTTTCATGAAGCACATGTGAGAGTGGACCCTAGAATCAAATCTGATCACCATCCTTTATTTGTCTATTTGGAAGCGGATAGAGGATCGAGAACAGCAAAGCCATTCAGATTTGAAGCTAGTTGGTTAACGCACAAGGACTTCAAGAATATGCTTAAGGAGACTTGGGATGGGGGAAAACTAATATGGCAAGAGCTCAACGATTTACAACCCCAGCTTCAAAACTTGAATGTTCACATATTTGGACATATAACAAAGAGAAAGAATGAGCTGCTCAGACGTCTGACAGTAATACAAAGGAGTAACCAGTCAAGAAACAAAACTGATCTGGATAAGCTAGAACAAGAGTTGAATGATGAGCTACAAGAAGTATTAGCACAAGAGGAGATCCCGTGGTACCAAAAAGCTAGAACCAAGTGGTTGAATGATGGGGACAGAAACACCTCCTATTATCATGCAAAAACAAATATAAGAAGGAGGAGAGCAAGAATCTTAATACTCAAGGATGACAAAAATAGGTGGGTGGAAGGTAAAAAAGAAGTGGGCACTTTGGTTAATAAATTTTTTCAAGATTTGTTTATTGAAGTTCAAGAACAAAGGGAATGGATTCAAACTAGATATGGGTGGCCACAAGTGGCCTCAGACGAATGGAGACATATCAACGTAGATATTCAAGATGAGGAAATAAAAGAAGCAATTTTCTCAATAGGTGGCATGAAGGCTCTTGGAGCATATGGGTACCTGGCCATATTTTTCCAACGAAACTGGGAAATTGTTGGAAGAAGTGTGACACAGGCTGTTCGAGATATGTGGAACTGTTCAAAAAAAAATTAAGGAAGTAAACAAGATGCTCATCACATTGATCCCAAAAGTTGATAAGTCGAAAAAAGTAACTCAACTGAGTCCAATTTCCCTGTGTAATGTGGTGTACAAAGCCATCACCAAAATTATAGTAAGAGACTCAAAAGCATCATAGCTGAGGTGGTATCACCAGATCAAGTCAGTTTTGTGCCAGGAAGAAACATTCATGACAATATTATTATTGTGAATGAAATCATACACTCAATGAGGAGGAAACAAGGAATGACAGGATATATGGCAATTAAGGTGGATTTGGAGAAAGCTTATGACAATATAAGTTGGGGATTCATGGATAAAGTCTTAAACAGAGATGGGCTGTCCTGAATAGATGAGGAAAAGAATCATGAGCTGCATAACTATTACCTCTACAAACATCCTTTGGTAAGGAGAAAAAATGGAGGAGTTTTTCCCCTCTAGAGGACTCTGACAAGGAGACCTTGTATCCCCTTATCTTTTTGTACTTGGCATGGAGAAACTCACCCACCTAATTTTAGACAGAGTGAGAGAGAGAAAATAAAAAGGAATGAGAGCAGGTCATAAAGGACCTATCATATCACATATGATGTTTGCTGACGATTTGGTTCTTTTTGCAAAAGTAGGAATTACTCAGATAGAAACTATTCTTCAATGTTTACAGGAATTTGGAGACATATCTAGTCACAAAGTAAGCAAGGAGAATACACAAATTTTTTCTCACCAAATGTAACTCGCCATGCCAAAAGGGAGATATGCAAACTTTGCAAATTTAAAGAGGTATCAGAGATGGGACGTTACTTAGGTGCTGACATTGCTCATCCAAAGAAGAGGAAGGACAAATACAAAGGGATCATTGAACGAGTGAAGCATCGGCTCAGTGGATGGAAAGCCAACAGTCTCTCGGTCACGGGAAGAATTACATTAGTCAGATATGTAGCAGGACCGATGACCCTTTTTGCCATGCAACATGACAAGTTGCCACAAAATGTGGTGGAGGAATTGGAGAAAGAGCAGAGAAGGTTCGTGTGGGGAGAACAAAGACGAGATAAAAAAAGGGCATGCGATCTCATGGAAAACTCTATGCAAGCCAAAATCTGAAGGGGGAGTTAACATTAAATCCCTGAAAGAAATGAACGAGGCTTTACTTAGCAAATTATTGTGGCGAATAAAATCCAATCCTAATAAATTGTGGGTTCGTGTGCTGCTCGGTAAGTATGGAAGGAAAGCACAACATGAAGATAGTATGGAAGCAAAGCTAGGGGACTCAAGATTATGGAAAGAATTAGTTAAAATGTGGCCGAAAGTACAAGAGAATGTTACAATGGAGATTCGGGATGCAAATAGTACAAGTGTTTAGAATGATGTTTGGGTTAGTTTGGAAGGACCTCTGAGAAGATATGTATCGGTAGGGGAACATATAGAGGAAAATCTAAAGGTGAAGGACCTGATTGATAGCTCAGGAGAATGGGATTTGGCTGCAATTGAACCTTACATCCCGAACGTAACAAAGCAAACTATACAACTCCTGCTTAAACTGGTAACTGATGGAGGAGCTGATCAAGCTAAATGGAGGTTGTCTAGTAATGGAGAATTCTCTATGTCATCAGCCTACCAATGGCTCAAAGGAAGAGATGAGGGGACACAGAACAGGACTTGGAAAGCAATTTGGCAGATTAAGGCTCCAGAACGGTTACGTACTTTCATGTGGCTAGTATACCATAACAGACTCCCAACCAAGGAAAGGACAAGTACCTGGAATGGGGTGATAGACATATGCCCCTTATGCCAGCTAGAGAAAGAAACAACGATCGACGCCATAAGGGATTGTCCACTTGCAGCATAAGTTTCGCAGAAGTTGATCCCCCAGAATATGAAGGATATCTTCTTTAGCCTATCTCTGAAAAATTGGTTGCAATGGAATATAAGTAAGAAAACTAAGGATCTAGAAGGGTTCAGGTGACCTGAGAAATTTGCTATTACCTGCTGGCACTTATGGTATTGGCAAAATCTATAGATACATGCTCCAGAGTTTAAAAATCCTCCACTAGGAGAGAAGAAAATTATGCAATACATGGCGCAAGTTGAGAAAAAGTGGGATGAGAATATAAAGCAAAATAATGCCTCAGAGATGCAACTAATAAAATGGCAAGCACCTGAGATAGGATGGTGTAAAATCAACACAGATGGAACTGTGCTTGGATCAGGATTTGCTGGTTGTGGAGGATTGATCATAGGAGACCAAGGGGAATGGCTTTATGGATTCTCCAGAAAACTAGGCCTTGTGATGCGAAATCTGCTGAAGTATGGGGAATCACTGAAGGATTGAGACTAGCATGGGAGATGGGATTTCGAAGAATAGTAGTAGAAACCGATACTGCCCAAGTCATTGAGGAAATTAATCAGAGTAAGGAAACAAGTGGCTGCTATCTACTTGGGAGACTGATGAAGGAATTAATTGAGAGAGATTGGCACGTGCGGATATGTCATACCTATCGAGAAGGGAATAGATGTGCTAACGGGCTAGCAAAACTAAGTCTAAAACAACAGGCTCTATCGGTAATATGGAGGACACCTCCAGCTGATATTATGATGTATGTAAAGGATGATATTGAGGGACCTGGTGTCCCACGTGGTTTGTTTTAAGACTTCTTGCCCTCTTTCACCAAAAAGAAAAAAGAAAAAAGAAAAAGAAAATATATTTAACATAAACTTTTATATATTATTTAGCAATTATAATATTTTTAATAAATTTTATGTATTTTAATATTAAATATTTTTTAAATATTTATTTTTGATACATAAATAGCAATAAAATTAAAAGATTGAAACAAATATATACAATTATGTATTGCGTGGTTTATAAAGATTTAACATTAAATATAAATAAGGCGGGATAAACATGCTGGCTTGCCTACCTGAGGGTATGGGCTTGTGCAGCCCGCACCTTGGCAGGCTGGGGATGAAATCGCAATGCTGGGGTTGAGTTTGTTTTATCGGCTCTATAATAACGTATTGAACAATTAACTAAGAGTGTTGTCTATGATGCATGGAAGACAATACTCAAATTAAAAGAATTTGTTACTATGATTTTTACAGCATAGCATTAGCTTATCAAGGCTCAATAGTTGGCATATGGTATAGGGCCAAGCACAAGAATGCGAGATATTTTATTATATTATAATTATTACATATATATTTATCAAGAAATTAAAATATCCCAAATGTGGCATGTTGTCTTTAAGGCCTGAGTCTATATAGAGTAACCTTAATCAGCTTTGTAAAATGTTACTTTCTGATTGTAAGAGTAACAAGCTAATCTTGATGGGCATCCCTAATTGCTCAAGGTTTCTGACTAGTGATGCTAGTCCCAATTGTCATCACTATGCCCTTTTTTCTACTCAAAAGAAACTTATCACCCTGTGAGTTATATTCTGAGTTATATATTATTTCTCTATCTCTTCTATAGATAGTTTTTCCTTGTTATTGATCTTGGATCCCAGCAATGGTGAGATATAATGTTTCTTCCGTTGCTTTATGTTTCAATACGAGAGAACTCATAAATATGGTATATGTTTTATTTATTATGAGCTTGTTCTTACAATTCTTCCATTTATCATGGTTCATTTTATTGATGAATTAATAGAAAATTTAATTTCAATAACCTTTGCTTGAAACATCTTAATATTCAACGATTTGAAGCCATGCGGCCTTATGCCACCTTAATCTTGTGTCTTCATGAGGCATCCACATCATATGCTATCAGTTACTACCTCTGTCACGTAATCTAAAAGTTATTTGAATTTTGTTAAAGTTAAGAAAGTTAAATACTCTATTTAAAAATATTTATATTTATCAATTTTCTTTAAACTATTTTTTATTTATAAAATGATATATAATCTAATTATATATATAAATAAATATTAGCATTTGTTAAGTAGAGCATTTAATTTTTTTAACCTCCTTAATGAAAATCAGCTAACTTTTATTTTTAAAAAATGGATTAGATTTATATAGTGTTTCTCCCTAATGCTTAGATTTGGATACAATTTTTGCATGACTATGAGGACTAACCTGGAGAATGGGAAACAGGCCAAAAAAATTATTAGATAATGGAAAAAATGAGAATGTCATGAAAAGTTTTAAATTGATGGGAACCAGGTTGGGAGAATCATAGTCAAGTTCCATATAACGAATCTAATTATTGTTCATAGTTTTCAATATAAATGTTAGTTAATTTTCATTAAAAAGATTAAAGAAGTTAAATATATTATTTAAAAGTATTTATATTCATTATTCTTCTCCAAATTAATTTGCATAACTTATAAACTAATATATAAAATAATTATATACATAAATAAATACTTTAAAGTAATATATTTAACTTTATTAGTCTCCTCAACAAAAATCAACTAACTCTTGTTTTGAGGATATGAGGTGATACTAAAATAGTAATAAAATTAGTGAGCAACTTGTTTGAGAAATACTTACTTGCATATGGAGCGTGATATCATCTATGCTATTTTCAATAAAAATGTTCTAACAATCTTTTTTGTGTATTTCACAAATATATATTATAATGGGTTGTGAAAATAGATACATAATCAAGAGAAATTTATGAGATATAATATTTATAAAAAATGATAATTGAAATATTTTTATTAGATAGATATGAATGATGTGACACGGCAAAAGTATATAAGTATTGCTTCTCACCTAAACAACCTAATTATCTCTAGAAATGTCCTAAACAAGTGGAAAAGATAAATACTTACAGACTCTTGGAATGTTATGTCATTCATATTTTATCCAATGAAAATATTTTAATTATAATTTGGGAAAATCCTTATTAAATCCAGCAGAAATATATAAATTCTTATTTAGGTCTACACTTTTATCAAATCTCTAATAAGGCCTATAGGCCTTACTAGGAATTTATGAATGTTGTTAAAAGACCATAATACCCCTTTATCATTAAAAACAAAAATTGACGATATGTTTGCTAATTTTTTAATTAAAAATTCTTTTCACCTTAATGCCAAAATATACGTCTCGTTGAATTATTGGGATATCAACTTTTAATTTTGAGTTGATTTTCAACAATATTGAGAGTAAATTTTGATAATTTCTCTTTTAACCCTAACTTATTATGAATTTCTATTATGTTCTAAATTTAAAAAAAAATTGCTGTGAAAGGTTTTTGCAAAAATTTTGTTTTGAACAACAATTTCTAGATTGTTATTTTTTTTCGTTTTTGTTCTGAATTTTTTACTATCAAATTCAATTTTTATTTATTTTGTTACTTTTATATAAATGAGCAACAAAAGCATATAAGCTCTTTAATAATTATTATGGTGGAAAATAATTATTTTGGGCGCACTTTGCAAGAAAACTAAAAAAATAAAGATAATGTATGAAGTAAGGAGGAAATATCTTATTGAACAAATAGTAAGCAGAAAAAGGATTAGGTTAAAAAAAGAGGAAAGCGAAGAGGGTATATATGTAAAATTACAAAATTCAAAAATATCAAATAAGGCCTATAGGCCTTATTAAGAATTTGATAAAAGTGTAGGCCTAAATTAGAATTTGTACATTTCGGCTGGATTTATTTAGAATTTTCCCTTATAATTTTTTGTGAATATCATATCTCATAATTTTTTTTAATTATTTTCTTTTTTTAATAACCCATTATAATATATATTTGTAGAACTCATAAGAAAAGATAGTTATAACATTTTGATTGGAGTGAGTATAGATAATGTGATATCATAGAAATATGTACTGTGAGACTACACAATAATTTTCCCTTTTAAATGTGCATCAAATATGGTATTAAATTATTAGTTTTGTTTCAAATTTACCAAATGAAAATCATATATTGTGGCGAAAATGGAAACAGAAGCAAGGAGCCTCCGATCAATATTTTAAAAATCAGATTAGACCATCGTTATAACTTGTATTCTGACTTTCAGTTCGTAATCCGACTCAACAATAGGAATTGGTATTTGTTTTTTTTTCCCTATATTTTGATTAAAACTTGCTTTTGAAAATATCCTCAAACTGAAACAATGGCTCTATTTGTATTAATATTAGGAAATCACGTTCACATAAATAAAAAAAAAAATATCTCCCATATATTTATTTTTGTAAATTATAAATTACGTTAAAAAAATATTTTATATCACATCTGAATTGAAGGAGGTAGATAAGCCATGAATAGACTACAAAGCGTCCACGACTCTAATTATTTGGCGGCCACAAAACTACCATCTTGTGTCCACAAATTTGGGAAAGGGAAAGCTTATGAGTCGATTACATTTGTTTTATTAAGAAATTTAAACTATATATATATATATTGTCATATATATATATATTTATATACTTCATCTTCTCTTTACTATAAAAACTAGTTGATATTTTTGTAGTGAATAAAAAAGTTAAATAAATAACTTAATTATAACATATATTTTAAAATACTTATATATACATATCGATAAATTAGTTTGGAGAAAAAAATGATAAATATATTAATTAATTAGCTTCCTTAATCATCCAAAAAAATTAACTACTTCTTCTACTAAGTATCACAGGTAGTATAGTTTCCTTAATTTCTTTAAAAAAGTCAACTGATAGATCATAAGTAGTATTTAATTACTATAAGGTTTAGTAACAACTAAGGAGCATGCGATGAAATGTTATAATATAAGAAATAACATGTTTATACTCATAATTTATCATTGAGATTTTTTGGAAATTAAATATATTTCTTGAGATTTCATACCCCTTCCTTATATTCAATAAAAATTATATTAATTACAGAATTTTATATTTTGTTGAAATCATTACAACTTCATGTAATCTTTAAGTTAATTTAATCAATGCATGACGAATAAATTCATATTTTTATGGAAATTTGAATAATTATATTGTATAATGTTTCCCCCCTCAAATTTATCAAATGAATGAAATCCAAAATCTAAAATATAATAATTTTGGTTACATGTAGTTAGTGTGACACAACTCCCAGTCGTCTCTGTCAATTTAATACGAATGAATTATGAAGTTCCTTTTGCGTTAAAATTATGGAATTACTTATTTATTATAGATATATGTATAACTATATATCAATTTTTGTGATAAAAATCATGTTGTATTTTTAAAATAATTATATTTTCAGTTAAAATATTTTAAATAACTTCACTTATATTTCAATACGTTTATGGAAAATATTTTAGTGAACCTTAAATTAATTTTGAATTATCTTGAATAATTTAGAATTATTATTGAGAAAATTTTCAGAAATTTTCTCATTGTAAAATTTATTGCAAATTTTATTTAGTTGTGTATAACATATATTTAATTATATGTATATTTCGTTTTCAGATGTATGCTACATAAAACTAAAGAAAAGTTAAATTTGTCAAGGATAAGTTACAATTGAGTCTTTTGACAAATTTAATGTATTTTGTGGAATAAATTTTGTAATTGTTATGAAAATAAAAGAATATGCAAGAAATTGAGATAGAGAGATGGAGAAGATAAGAGAAAGTTGAAGGAGATAATAAAGGAGAATTCTTTTTCATTTCATTGTATCATCCACTACATTGTACATTGCCTCTATTTATAGGCTTACAACCTTTAAAGTATAGACATAAGGTTATGAAGAAATAAAGGCAAACATAATGACATTAACTATAAGAAATTCTTTACAAGTCATTGATTGGAAGTTATGGAATTTATGGCATTAAGTATAAGGAATCATAAAAGGCAGGGGTTTATGAACATTCATATGTAAAATGTTTATAACAGTAATGGGGTTTTTCAGCATTTTTCCTATTATGCTTTTATAAAATTTTGAAGAAATATCTTTAATTTATTTTTCATTTGAATTTATAATAAAAATTGATTATTTGATCTAGGGAAGATTTTCTATTAAAACATTGCTAAAAGTCCCTTTTACAAAATTCATTACCCTAAGATACTAAAGACCCAGGTACTTGAGCTATTTTCCGACTAGAATTTTATAAAATTTTGAATAAATATCTTTAATTTATTTGTCATTAGAATTAATAATAAAAATTGATTTTTTGATATAGGGAAATTTTACTATGAGAAAAATTGCTAAAAGTCCCATTGCAAAATTTATTATCTTAATGGACCTAAAGGCCTAAATTCTTGAGCAAGTACAACTCATTTTTAATAGTTATCACTCTTTAAACTGTCTATTGGGTGACATGTCCTATAATATATGTAAATATAATAAGGGAGTAATTTGCCCATTTACTAAAACCAATAGTTTATATATATATATATTACTTTTGATCAAAAAAAAAAAAATATATATATATATATATATTATAATATCTCTATATATTACGTGAAGATACCTCCACATAGAGGAGACCAAATGACGACGTGAATAAATTGGTTTGTGATCAGTTATTTTCGATTGGTCATTTTCTTTTCCTCAATAGTTTTTTTTCCTGATTTGGATTTGCACAGGCCAGAAGCAACGAGAGCCATGACTTTAGTCGCCGTGGCAGCACCGCCTTCCGCCGTGGCGCCGCCATATCCTTCATGGATTTCCAAACGCAGTAACCCAAGAAGAAGAAGCTACTTCAATGGCAGAAGAAGTAGTAGCTTTAGAAGGCTAAAATTACCTCCTCGAGCTGCTCTGGTTGAGGCAACGCCGAGCTCCGGCGTGCCTGCGCTAAGAAATGGGTCGTCCTCCATTAAGGTCCTTGCGCTTCCGACGGACCGAGCCGATGACTTGCAGGCCGAGGCCAGAGCCATGGCGCGTTCGGTCAATGCTTCTGTCTATAGCGCGAAGATCCTAGCCGAGAAATATGGCTCTCAACCATTGAAGGTATTCTACTGAGAGAAACTTTATTTCGGTCGAAGGCGCTGTTGGATATTCGATTTGGTCTTCTCAAATTACTTCTTTCAGTTCAGATGTTCTATTCTTAAAATGCTTTAATGATTGAGATGTCATTCTCGCTGCATAATACCAAAATTTTATCTGAATCAAGTAAGAAGTGTAAATAATGTCCAAATCATCCTAATGCTAGGTTCGGTATTCAATTTTGTATGAAAGTAGACTACCTTAGGATTTCATTGATTGCGGGACCAAATCGAAAGAGGCCGCTTGTGGATGACCAAATTCGAAGTCCACAACTAAGTTTCATTCAAATATCAACTCTTTTTCTTAAGGCGTGTGAGTGAAATCTTGCATATTAGGTTCATTTGACCCTTTTTTGTATTGTGTAGGTGGCGGGAAGGACCCTGCAAGTTCTGTCTGCTTTAGGTTTATTTGCATTCAAGCTATTCTTAGACCAAAGCAATGGAGTTCTTGATCAAAATAAAAGATTTCGTGCAGCTGAGCTCAGGACCATATTCACACGGCTGGGACCGACATTCGTGAAATTGGGTCAGGGCTTGTCTACCAGACCTGACCTCTGCCCACCCGAGTATCTGGAGGAGCTCGCTGAACTTCAAGTATTATCTTCTTCCCCTTAACTCCGTTTATTCAGAAACATGGGAAAAATTTTAATTTCTTTTGTAAAGCTCGTATCAGTCATTCATTAATTGTGCATTTGTGAGAATTTTGATTGTTTCAGTGATTAGTATTTAATATCAACAGGCTGCATGATAGGCTCTTCATTAATTCACTGGGCCATAGGTTTGCTTTGGGACATAAATTCTGTGAAAATTTGTTCACCTATGTTGGGTAGTGTCATATGCCTGTATTGTGAATTATGATATAATGCTATAAAGATGAACATGGAAATGTGGTATTTTTGTATAACTTTTGGGTTCCTGTGGTTTGCTAGGATGGTTTGCCCACGTTTCCTGATGAAGAGGCCTTTTCTTGCATAGAAAGGGAATTAGGACTATCTCTTGAAACCATTTTCTCTTCAATATCACCTTCTCCTATAGCAGCAGCCAGTTTGGGGCAAGTGTATAAAGCTCGGCTGAAGTACTCTGGAAAACTCGTGGCAGTCAAGGTGCAACGCCCTGGCATTGAAGAAGCTATAGGATTGGACTTCTTTCTGATAAGAGGACTAGGGTTTTTTATAAACAAATACGTTGACATAATCACTACTGATGTTGTTGCTCTTATTGATGAATTTGGTCGGAGAGTTTTTCAAGAGCTCAACTATGTGCAGGTTAGTTCTTCAATCATAACTGAGTGA
>QFDD01005829.1:0-16101 GCA_006871305.1 Vachellia collinsii | reverse complement strand
TAGGTTGAATTTAAATAGTAAGAGTCACAGTACTGGTTTGTCATTTTAACAATGACAACGTGCTCTTTTCAGATGGCCTTTGTGTGATGCCTTAATAATAATATGTGTGTGCTAGGGAAAGTGGAAAAAATAATTCCCAATGTCCATTATGCTCTTCATTATTAATTTACAATGTCTATCCTTTTTACTATTTTTTTATATAGAACCATAAAGTGGTAATTTTTCATCTAATTTATGCACTTTTTTCACTTCCCTTTCAAGTCACTTTCTTTGCATTCCTTTATAAACCAATCTAATTATATATGCATGTGATGCGTATAAAATTTGATGCCTGTTTATTACTAGCTTGATATATAGTTAAAAGATAAATAAAAAACAATAAATTAAGCAAATAGTTTTGAAATTGTAAGAAGATCACAAAGATACTTATTTATTGTTAGCTTGATTTACAACAATATTCAAAGCAAAGGATAAGTGTCTTAGGCATTTACAACAATATTCAAGTATGGCCTTATTTATAATACAAATGTAAATTGATGGTTCTATAATCATTGACTCTTTCAATATTATTTTAAACTTTTACTTTTTTCTTACCCTCTCAACATGCTATTAAAGTAAGATATCAGGTTTTAGTGAGTTGCAAGCAGGTAGTATCAGAGCGTTCTGATACCAAACCTTAGAGAGAAAAAAAAGCTTAAACTTTTGACAAAATTGTTAGCGTTTTGTTCGTAAGTTTTCGTATCAAAAGATTAAACTTTTGAAACGATTGTTAGTTTTTTGTTTGTAAGTTTTGGTTTCAGAACGTTCTGATATCTAACCTTACTAATTAAGCTTAAGTTTTACATATGATTGTTAGCGCTTCGTTCCTAAGATTTGGTTTCAGAGTACTTTGATACCACCCATTCATTCTCAAAGGGCTAACATGGGAGCAACTGGGAGCTTTTTTTCCCTAATAGCCCGTTTGGTTCAATTACATGAAAGAGGATTACATGTAATCCTGATACATTCTATTGATTACATTGTTTGGTTGGTATGGTAATGCAATCGAATGTAATCTTGATTACAACGGATTACATCAAATTAGGTAATCTCCATTACATAGCTTTGGTTATGTAATCCGGATTACAGCTTGTATAAATTAACATATGGGTACTTGTATATTTTATAAATCAGTATTTATACATTTATATCATTCATTTTTAGTCTTGATAAAGTTAAAAAGTTTATTTCACATTTTTTATATTTTATTAATAAAATATAAATTCTATTTCATGATTCATTGATAACATACCAAACAAATGCTACGTAATCATCATTACATTACATTACATTTCCATCCATTATATTCCATTGCATTACTACGAACTCCGTGAACCAAACGGGCTATAAGTGAAAAGAGATTTTATTACTTCAGAGTGGGAACATCAAATCAGGGTTGTTTTGCCTAACACCGAGAAAAGAAAAAATAAAAATAAATGAGTAGTGTTATAGAAGCAAAATAGGAAAATAGGGAGAGCTTAAGGCTATGCTCATTAGCATCACCAGGGAATTATTGGCTCGCGACTGGGCTATATACGTTGCGTGGCGCGGTCGAGAGGCCAATCAAGTGGTGGACTTACTGGTTAAGAAATCGTTGCATGATATTACAGGGATAGTATAGTTTTTAACTCCACCAGCATGCATACTTGAGGTTCTATGATATGACAATCGTAGTGTGGCTTTGAGTGCTTAGTTTTTTTGCACTTAAATTTGTATAAAAAAAAAAATCAAACACCACATTAATTAATCAGAACACCCTAAAAGCGGGGAATATGAAGTAAAAAAAATGGCATATCAAAATCCTTTCTTTTTCAGAGAAGAACAGAGCAAGAAGAGAAGAACAGAAAAGTAACAACTTCAGCTTTGTAGCAAGATTCTCAAACACCTAAAACCTTAAGCTTCACATACAAATAGTAAACAACAATCATTAACTTTTAAAATTATTTTAAACTTTTACTTTTTTTCCCTACCCTCTCAACATGCTATTAAAGTAGGATATCTGATCTTAGTGGGTTGCATACAGTTTGGTATCAGAATGCAATTGTTAGCATTTTATTTATAAGTTTTAGTATCAGAAGCTTAAACTTTTGACACGATTGTTAGTTTTTTTTATAAGTTTTGGTATCAAAACATTCTGATATCTAACCTTAACAATGAAGCTTAAGTTTTCAACATAATGATTAGCTCTTCATTCCTAGAGTTTTGTATAAGAGCCCTCTGATACCAAAAATTATGAACAATGACTAAGCTTTTAATATGATTGGTAGCGTTTCGATCCTAAGGTTTGGTATCAGAGCACCTTGATACCATCCGAAGGTTTGGTAACGCTTCCCTCATTTTATTTTACTTTTACCCTACAATCCAAAGTCATACGAAGAGGACAACAAAAGAACCTAGGAGAAACACATGTTTAGGCTCGAACTGCTTTGCAACATGCGGCTATCTCAATGGCTAAAAAGCAGCGTCCTTTCCTTCCCCTTCAACCAAACGGCTCCTTTCTGTAGCACCACAAGACCTGGTCTGAAAAATCGGGATTTTCCGATCGTATTCCGGAAATCGGCCACGTTGGTGAACCATCTCCTTATGGACGGAAGATTACACGAAAACATAGCTGCTTCACCCTTGTCCTTCCAACTGGTGCTTAGCCTCCTCGACGCCAGCTGACAAGGTTTCACCCGTAGTCAGTTTCTTAGATTCTTCAAGGCCGGTTCCTGCGATCACCTCAAATCCACCGCATCTCTACTCTCCGACGTCCTCTTGGCCGACCGTGATCCCACCGTTGGCCCTCATATGCGATGTTCCACTGCCTTGTGGCTCGATCAGTCCCTTACCCTCAAGCCCTCTTTTAAGCGCGTTCTGGACTCTCATTACACAGCCACTGTCAACCCAGTGGATTTCGACACCAAGGTAGTCTCTCTCTCAATCCATGCCCAAACTTAATTTCTTTTAACTGAAGAGTAAAAGATTTTTCACTTAATTTTTTTTATAACCCCACTTCTCTAATTCTTTTAAATTCAACGCATACAGACTTTTCCTCCCCTCCAATTCGGGCATGTATAGTCTATTACATTTGTGTTATTCAAATTGTCTTACAGTTTGAGAGCACACACAATTTGATGTGTCCCCCCTTGCCAACCTGGCTCTCCTGGAGTATGTGTTTTCTTACTGTGCACTTCAGTGCAATTTTTGGTGCTCAGATTTACTCAAATTCTATTAACCGTGTTGTATATCTATGATGAGTACAGAATTTAGGACTGTCTGGTAGGAGGGGAGGGGAATGGATAGAGGGAAAATTCTTAAGATCAAACTCAGAAGATTTTCCCTCCTTCATTTCCAAATCCCTTGTACAGAGTGCTTAAGAAACGGCTATATATGATTTGTGCAGAGTCGTTCTGTAAGGCAACAAATTAATTCCAGAGTAGAAAGTGAGACAAGTGGTCGTGTCAAAGACCTTATTGGTGAGAACTATCTTAACAACAAAGTCAAGTTTGTCTTCACAAATGCACTATACTTCAAAGGAGCATGGGATAAGCAATGTGATGCAAATTCATTAAGCACGGAGGATCGTCTGAACGAAAACTTAGTATGTGCTGATTTCATGACTCTCAAGAGGAAACAATTTGGTAAAGTGGTGAATGGTTTCCAAACACGTACTCGACGATACAAAAAGCAAAGTGAGGATAAGCGCTTTGTCTCCATGTTTTTCTGTTATCCGCATACAGAACTTATACAGAACTTACGCACCTTACTGAAACCCTAATGGATGTCGATGGCGACACGACCCCGAAATTTACTATTTCTTCCGAGGTGGAAGCTTCCAATGTGTTGCAGAGACGCGGGATCTTCTTGCCATTCTGCAAAGGAGGGTTGACAGGGATGACAACTCGGTTAACTTCTTTTGACATTGAAGAGTTGCATATCTCCAACATATTTCAAAAGGCGTTTATTGAAATAAATGAACAAGGGACTCAAGCTGCAACGGCTACCACTGCAATAGTAATGTCCGGGAGTCCACCATGTTTGCCAGCTATAGCTCCAATTTCGTCTTATGGTCACTACCCAATATTCTTTGCCATTGGAAAAAAATGAGAATCAAGACTATATCATTGGTAGAGCAGAGTTATCAATTAGGCAGCTAGTCAATCCTCTTGCACAAGTTACTAAATAATATGAGAGTAACTTTTATTTTAATAGTTACTAAATTATTTTTTAATCAGACATGTTGGCTGTGTGCAATATCTTTGATGGAATATGGGATAAGGAGGAATAATTAGATATTTTCATTTTATCTTACTATTATTATTATTTTTCCCCCTTCTTCTAGGATGTTTAAATTTATGGTTATTTTTAGTATTTTAAGACTGTGATTAGGATTGGTTGTTGTTCATATAAATGTTTTTTTTTGTTCGAATGGAGTTGATATAAGTATTTTTAGGGTTCTCATCTGATCCTAGACTTTGGATTGGAATTTGAGATTATGGTTATGTTCTCTTTGGGTGTTTTCAGTCTTTTCTATTTCTCTTCTGCGTTCTCTCTACCCTCTCCCTACCTCTTTTTTTCTCTTTTTAGTTTCTCTTCATTTTACACCCGTTTTGTTCATGGGTGTCCTTGAGAAGCCCAATTAATAATTAACAGTCACTTGTTTTGAATAAACTTAAACCTAGTGGTAAGGAAGGAAGAAATTCTCATGACAGCATGGTTCGAACACAGTGAGGGAAATGGGTTGAATCCAACGGGCTGGCCCATTCAAACCGGTTTAAATCAAAGGCCGGGCTAGCCATATCAGATCTAGAAAAGGAGTTAGGTTTAAACGGACCGGCACGTTTAAACTTGTCAAATTATTTTTTTTCAGCTTGATTTGTTCTTTGAATTTCTTATTAAATTTCCTTAGAAGTTTTAGAAAAATAATCTTTCTAGTTTCTAAATCAAACATTAATTCAATTATATACCCCATAAAAATGTGATGTTGGATTTGGAACTAGTTGTGACTCTTGGATATGTTATAATTGAGGTACAAACTGATCATGAGCAGGTTTTTAGGACACTACAATTGAAAGAAGAGAGTAAAATAAAGATGTCAGGAATTTGATCAAACTTGAGTCAAGTAGAGTTTGTAATATTGAAACCTTCCATATCTTTCGCCAGGCCAATCGTTTTGTCGATTATTTGTCAAAACATAGTGACTGGGAGCTGTGGGAAATTAAGAGTGTTTAATTTTCAAGACTTACAGCTGTTATGATTAGGCCATGTTTTAGTGATAATCAGCCTTATATCAATGGAGAAGTCGCCAAAGTTAAGACACGTTATTTACATTTAAGTAGTGAGATGACAATATTTGGTAAGTGACAACTACTGATTCCTTCTGCCTTTGAATGAGAAAATTTGATACTTGGGAATATCATATTAATATCCCAACTAAGCGAATTAATAATTGAAAACTTTCATAACATTAGACGATTTGTGCCATCGTCTTCGTGGAGCCACCTCTCCTCTCCATCGTCTTCTCAAAAATACTTGTCCTTGCTTCACCTTAACTGTTCTTTAACTTTATATTCCGAACGAATGCTTACCTTAATCGTTCCTTAATTTCATGACCCCAACGAAACACAATCTCATCTGCCTGGAGGAACTTCATTTTTTCTTCGGCATTTCACACTTGACCCCAACGAAATGGACCTCTCAGCCGCTTGATTTGCAAAGTTCTCTCTCACCATTTGAGTGTGGTTTATTGTTAAAGCTTTCATCAGTTGATGAAATAATGTTAAAGCTTTTGTTACTTCGTGTAACAATGTTGAACAAGTGCTACATTTGTTATAATGTAACTTAGGTGGAATAAAAAAAAATGTAATTTCCAAGTAAATTTGTGCACAACTTTCGGTGTTTTTTTTTTCACTCGTGACTTGTATGAAAATATGTATTACTTAGTATATTTATAATCAAAATATATTATATAAATCAGATTAGATCATAACTTTATAATGACAAATTAATGTGTCAAATTAAACAAGTGGTGTATTTTGGATAGTATCTCATATCAGGTTATATACTAATTGTAGTTACTTGTTATTACTTACAAATTTACTCATCAATGTTGATTCAGTCCGGCACAGTTACTTATCAATTTCTTTGTAAATAAAAAATTGATAGGGTTTTGAAACAATATGCTTTTGCTTATATTATATACTTTGTTTATAATATGATATAATATTTTGTTGTATAGTAAGTTGTTAATGGAATTATACTAACTGGTCAATGTTGACATCCTCACTTGTCAAAGTCACTTGTTAATGTTTATACCATCACTTGTTAATTACGAGAGCCTCACTTTGTTAACGCTTGCACCCTGAATTAGTATTTTTAAGACAAAATAAATGTTAGTATATAGTAATACATTTTGGTTGTATTGCCATATAATATGAGTTGTTAATAAAATGATTTTAATTTGTCAATATTTGCACTCTCATTTGTTAATGCTCACACCTTCTCTTTTCAATGCTGACATGCCTTTTAGAATTTGTTCAAGTGAGCTGTCAGTGGAGGTCAATGGAGGAGCTTTCACTCTAGTCATTACTTGCACCCTAACTTGTTAACTACAACACACTCAGTTGATTTTTTAAGATAAAGTTAATGTTAATATATATAATACATTTTGGTTATACTATACAAGAATATATAACTTTATTTTAAATAATATTATAAAATATCTATCATTTAGTTCTCAACCAAGTTGTTAATAATGTATACAAAATCTGATGACAAATAAGTTAACATCAATTTCATCCTCAAGAAAAGATCAATTCACAGTATCAATTGGGATCCTTTAAGAGCATTTTCAAGCTCTTTAAAAGTTCAGGGGATGAATCATCCTCTTGTAAATATGAGTAATTGCTCAACCATCTTCAATCACCTTATAATACCAAAAAAAAAAAAATCCATAAATTAATTCACAAACTACAAAACCAAAAAATATACAAAAACTATAACATGAAGTAATTTAATTTCATTCAAATAAAATAAGAACCATAACAAAAAAGCAACAGTTTAAAATCCAATCATGATCTTTCTCTACTCTAAATCTTTGAACAGTCATATCTCCAGACGGAATTATATTCAATCTCGTTACTATGCGCTACAATGCTTGTCACTTATGCTACTATATTGCTTCTAAAATTGGTTTTACTTATTTGTGATTATAGAATATTTTGGTTGTACATTTCTTCTGTAGAACATGTAAATGAATATATGATTCACTGATTTTTTATATTAATTGTTGGATTTGAAATGTGGCACCTTTGTAGAGTATGAATTCATAGGTCCTTTATTTCACATAAAAATTTTGCATGACTTGGTAATTAATAATACACAATTTGTTTGCGTTAAGGTATAAATTGTTTTGGAAATTTTTTGTAAGGATCAATGTTATTCTGAAAATTTTTTTGGGAGTAATGTTACCTTTTACCGTTAAAAATATTAATAGTTAACGTTAATTTTGAACTGTCAACGTCAGTTTTTCAACGAAATTGAGTAACATTGATTTATTTTAAAATTTTCAGAATAATGTTACTTTTAAAAAGAAACTTTCAGAATAAATTCCTACGTTAATCCACTGGGTCACGATGACGCATGTGTGTAAGTTCGTTCTTACTGTGTTTTCACTTGCTCATAATTTTTTTCCCCTTTTGACTAGCACCGTGCTAGTTGTTCTCTAGCTTGTAAAGGGCTTCTGAGCAATGTTGTGACAAGTAATGTATTTGTAAGTTCTACACTTCTACTATCTGATTAGGTGTGTTGGTATGTTAGTAATTGGCGTCGCTGTATCCTAAGAGCATTTTGCTTCAGTGATTCTTTCTTTCGGTTTTCACTAATCATAATCTTCATTATGTATCTGGTGTTTGACTGATTGTGCTTAATTCAGTTGTGTTTTATTTCCCTTGGGATTAGAATCAATGTTCGCAAGCAGACCTTTCTTTTCATATTAAGGCAAGAACCGGTGTTATGTTGGGATATGGTATATTCTTTACTTTTGAATGATTGGCGCTTAAAACAGGTGTTGAGCGCTACTTAGTTGTTTCCACCACATAAGATTAACTCGGGAAAAAAAATCTATTTTTATAATTAAAAATATACAATCATAAAATTAGTATATAAAAATATATTATTATAAATAAAATTCTATCATTTTATTCCCCAAAAACTTTGTCCGATTCATCAATCATTATTGGTTTGTATAAGATAATTCAGTACAAAGAAGCCTTGACCTACAAGTTGTTCCGTAGCATGCTTAGATTCAAGTAATGAAAATGTTTTTTTTTTTGTGCTGCTCAACAATTTAACTGAAGTTATAATTATAATTTTACATAAAAATAGAGTAGTTAATCTTAAATTTGATTTAAACAGTATAAATGTTGTAAAAGAAGCAAGTGAGTGCCACCTTGATTAATCAAAATACCTTAAAAGGGGTGAATGTGAAGCAAAAAAAAAAAATTAAAAAATGGCAAATCAAAATCATTTCTTGTTCAGAGGAGAACACAATAAGAACAGTAACAATTTCACCCTCATGCCAATATTCTCATACACCTAAACAAAAATGGCTTACCTCAAGCTTCACATGCAAACACTAATCAACAATCATAAGCCAAACCATTGGATCCAATGTATATGTTATTCATAAAAAACTAGAGAAGAGAGAAAAGGACAAAGTATAGACTCCCACAATGCATGTAAAATGGAGAGAATGGAGAAAAAATTAGTAAGAAGAAAAAAAACAACAAGAAAATGAGATATAAAGGGAAGAATAAAAAAAAAGTGATGAAGCAATGGAAAAGGTGACCAATGTGAGGAGAGGATACAATAAGAGGCAGAGATAGGGGGTGAGAGTCTCAGAGATATAGCGCCACCTTGATTAATGACAAAAAAAACCATAAAAACAGTAGAACAGGATAGAGTCCATGCCATGACAATCAAGTCTAATATATCATTTTAAGTGAACTAGTTTATTATTATATCTAGAGCTTACCATGAACTCACAGCACTAGCTGTTGGCTTCCTGAAATCAAAGAACTACCAGTATGTTTTCATGGAGAATGGCGGGAAAACAATTGAACCTTCTTATTATGTAATAGAAAAGGCTAAAAAAAAACACAAGAAGGTTGTGCAAAAAGAAAAATAAGGAAGATATAACTAAAGTTTTTAGGGGGAAAATAAATGAAATAGAAATTTCCAGGTCAAGCAAAAAACATTCCAGGGAGGGATCACGGAGTAGCGCCAATGGGGGATTACTTTAGCTCCAAAGCAAAATGTGTGTGAAGAACAAGAAGCCAATCACTCAAC
This sequence comes from Vachellia collinsii, assembly GCA_006871305.1. Lineage (NCBI taxonomy): Eukaryota > Viridiplantae > Streptophyta > Magnoliopsida > Fabales > Fabaceae > Vachellia > Vachellia collinsii. The sequence continues at coordinate 6,732 of QFDD01005829.1, read as the reverse complement.
CGAAGATGAGAACGAACTCATGAGTAGAAGAAGAACAATATATACCTTAGCTTAGCTAAGAGATGTTGCAGTATTAAAACAAAAAAAGTGTAAACACATAGAAAAAAATGTTATTATAAAATGAATAAAAAAATAAGTTATACTATCATAACTAAAAATATATTATTTTAAATTTTATTATAAATAAAAAGTGTATTCTTATAATTAAAATATATTGTTTTTGTAATTAATTATGAAAATATAATGATATAAAATTAATTTAAAATAAAGGTATAGTATCATACATAAGAAATGCATTACTAAAAAATAAATTAGAAACAAAAAATTAAGGAAAGAGTTTTAAAATTGCGAGAAGATCACGAAGATATTTATAGTAATTAGGAAGACTTACAAAAGAATTGAAGGTGGGTGGGCAGATGAGTGATAAGGTGGTGATATTAGGGGTGATTCACGAATGATTCAAGAATCTCAAGAACATCATTGGAATGATCCAAGAGAGGGAAATGAGTTTGAAGGTCAAATTGTTAGTTTATTGCTATCTTAAAGGGAAAATGATGACATTGAAAGTAAAAGGTAGGTGTCTTAGTGTGATTTTATTTATACTAGAAGTGTAAGTTGATGGTTTTACAAGCATCAAGTCTTTCAATATTATTCCAAACTTTTACTTTTTTTTCTACCCTTTTAACATGCTACTAAAGCAGGATATCGAGTCTATGTAGGTTATATGTAAGTGGTATCAGATTTAGAAAAAAAGTTTAACCTTTTGATTAGATGATTAACATTTTTTTCAAAAGTTTTAGTATCAAAACTATCTGATACCTAACTTTTGAAATGAAATTTGAGCTTTTAGCATGGCGGTAAGCACTTAGTTCATAAGGTTTTGTATTAGAACACTCTGATACCAAACCTCATAAACGAAGACTAAACACAATGGTTGACTGCTCGGAAGATGTGGAGGACCTCTACATTGTTGTTTCTAATTAACTCAAGAACTTTACAAAACTCTTATGTTTTCACTTTACTTTCTTTTTTTAATTTTAGTATGTTAGTAACCTACTCATTGTTAGTTTCTACCATATATTTGGGAAATCCAAATGTCTCACCTAGTTTCTACCATATTTTCTTTTTCAAAGCATTATTATACCATATGCATGCAACTCGCTTATCCTCAATTAGATTTATTAATATGTATTACTTAATATATTCATAATTAAAATGTATTATATAAGTATACATATATAAATTAAAATCAATGTTTAGCTTGACTATACTGTCTTTGGAAAGGTCCATCACGCGGAAGCCTTCAAATGATTCATCATTGTCTTATGATATTTGTTTATTTGTTAATAGTCTGATTTTAAATCTCTATTACATTCATAATTCATGTAGTCATAAAAGTTTTCTTTAAAAGTTTGTATATTTTTATATATTAATTTGTCGAACTTCTCTTTCGATACTAGTTTGAAAATGTCCACCACCTTATCAAATTCTTTACTATCACGGTGGCTTCTTATGTTGTCGCGGTAAGTCATCAACTGGCTATCCAACAAGGAGGCTATCATAATGAAAATATATCTATAAACACATTGGAAAAAAATGTTATTACAAAATTAATAATAAATAAATTGTACTACCGTAAATAAAAAATATATAATTTTAAATTGAATTATGAACAAAATGATATAAAAACATAAAAGGCCTAGTTGCAAGTAATGAAAATGATTTTTTTTCTTCCAGTGATTGACTGGACTATTGTTCTTTTTCTTCCTTACCCTTTGGGGAAACTGTCTTTGTATCTATTTCACATTTTCATCTGTAATCAAAGTGGCTATTTTGTTTTGTAGGAAGCAAGGAAATAGACTTATCAGAGAGCTACAAAGCAGTAGAGTTTGGTTATCAAAAAGAATGTCCCGAGTGAGTGCTGTACCACTCATGCAAACTAATGTATAGTTTGCTGCACTTTTCCAGTGCTAATACGCTATTAGTAAGCTACCTAATTGATTAGCCTTAGTCTCTCATCCTTTCAATTTTCTTTCTTCCTATATAACAACTTTATAACCTTCCTCTATGAAGTGTTGTCCAACATTTGTGATCATGGAGTATACTAAATTTCAAAAGTATTATAATTGAGAAAAGAAAGTAAAACGTAAGAAACTATATAGAACTCTTAGGTCAATTGGTGATGACAATGTGTGGATTCTCCACATCTTCCATCGCAATTCATGAAGGGTTACTTTTTTGTCTTATATCTTGTCTTAGCTAGCTAAAAACCATCATCAATTTGTAATAGTTTTGAAATTTGCTTATGATTAGTTTCTACCACATATTTGGTAAATCCAAAAGTCTCAGCCACCTTCAAACCATCATGAATTGACATGATCTCGGTTTGAGTATTTGTTAGTGTTATGCAGTAGACGCTCTAATCACATTACCATATGCATCTCTAAATTACCATATATCTCATTTATCAGCCTTTGATGTATTACACATCCATCGGTGTTTAGTTTAACTACTCCGTCTTTTGGGGTCCATCTCACGGAGGCCTTTAGATTATCCATCATTGCCTTGTGATATTTTTCTATTTGTTCATAATCATACTCTAAGGCTCTATTTCATTCAGAATTTATGTAACTATAAAAACTTTATTAACAAATTTGTATATCTTCGAACATTAATGTGTTAAACTATCCCTATATTGACATGTTCAAACGGGTATCAAAAGAGAAGTATGACACATTAGTATCTGAAAATATCCAACATTTTAAAGAAAGCTTTTATACCTACGTGAATTGTGAATGGACTGGAGTTTCAAAATCAAATTGTCAACAAATAAAAAAAAATATCATAAGGTAATGATGGATCATCTGAAGGCCTCCGTGAGATGGACCGACAGAGTAGTCAAACTAAACACGGACGGATCTGTAATACAACAAAGGGCATCGGTGTGATATGTGGTTATTTAAGTCCATGGTCATATGTTTAGAGCATATTACAAACGTCTATCCCATAACATCAACGGTACTTAAGCCGAGATCATGATAGTTTGGAACTGGCTGATATTTTTGGATTTATCAAATGTGGTAGAACCTAACGATTAGCAAATCTCAAAAGTATTATAATTGAGAGAAGAAAGTAAAACGTAAGAAACTATATAGAACTATTAGGTTAATTGGTGATGACAATGTGTGGATTCTCCGCATCTTCCATGGCAATTCATGAAGGTTTACTTTTTTGTCTTATATCTTGTCTTAGCTAGCTCAAAACCATCATCAATTGCTATGATCTCGGCTTACGTGCTGTTGTAGTTGCTGCAGTAGACGCCTTTAATATGCTATAATCATATGTCTATGAGCATGTCTAAATAACTCCTTATCCTGATGATCGCGCTTTGGTGTATTACATATTCATCATAGTGTTGTTTGATTACATCGTCTCTCGGGGGTCCATCTCACTGAGGCTTTCAAGTGATTCATCATTGTCTTGTAATATTTGTCCATTTGTTGACAATCTGATTCTAAGTCTCTGTCCCATTCAGAATTCATGCAGTTATAAATGCTTTCTTTAAAATTTATATTTTTGGACATTAATGTGTCAAACTATCCTTCTGTTGACATGTTTAAACGAGTATCAAAGGGGAAATTTGACACATTAGTATTCGAAGATATCCAACATATTAAAGATGTCAGAATCAGATTGAATCTCAGAATCAATGTCAATTCTGAATGGGATGGAATCTCAGAATCAGATTATCAACAAATCAGTAAATATCACAAGATAATAATGAATCATTAAAATGCCTTTTCGAGATGGACCCTCTAAAAGATGTTGTTTAGAGATGTGGTAGAAACTAATGGTGAGCAAATTTAAAAAGTATTACAATTGAGAGAAGTAAAAGTAAGAAACTATACATTAGGTCAATTAAGTTTTGGAATCAAGAGGATCCTCTTACTGAGAGATCGAAAGGTGAAAAATCGGGTATGTAAGCTTGTATGTAATGTCCTCCCATTCTAAAGAGATTTGGAGTGGAAGCAAAAATTTTGTGAGTTGAATTTAAAAAAATTGAAGAAATATGGTCATAAAATATTAGAAAAGACAAGATGTAAGACAAAAAAGTAAAAAAAAAAAAAAACTTAATTAAAAACTTATAACTACACTTGTCTATTTTTTTAAAATCCATGTTAAAGAAAAGACAAAAAAAACTTAATTAAAAACTTTTAACTACACTTGTCTATTTTTTTAAAATCCAATTTAAAGAAATTTTCTTCCTCCTTCCCTTTAGGACTCTTGTTGTATTGCAAGATTTAGAGTTTAGGATTTAGGGTGATGAGAAAGCATTCGGCTAGATTAAGCTTTACAACCATTAATTGCTACAACTATCATATTGAAGATGACGTTCTAACTCTTCAAACATGACCCCTGGTAATATGGGTTCTTGTGTCGCTGCTTGGGAGCTTTGCACTATATTTTTCCAAATAATCGTGTTAGAAGTTTGTGTTAGTTAAAGTAATTAGTCTTAATCACTTAGTTAATACCTAAAAGTCTATATAAAGAGTCATAATATAATGGTTTGAGTGTGAGATCGTGTAATTATCAATATAGAATGAGATGTAGAGTCCCTACCAATGCATAAAGGGGGAGGATAATTTGGATCTCCCATCTCAAGAGTTCCCAAAAATAGGGTTAGTTCATCACCATCAAGAGAGGGTAGATTAGTGTTGTACCCAAATGGTTGTGATAATACATACAATTTTTTCTTCCATTCTTGATTTCAATAATGTCTACAAATCGACATAACGTTTGGCTTCCCGGAAGATACAGATTATCTACACATTGTTGTCACTAAGTAACGTGAAAGCTCTACAAAGTTCCTCACTTTTTAATTTACTTTCTTCCCTCATTTTAGTAATTTTGATATTTGTTCATGGTTAGTTTGTATCACATATTTAGTAAATTCAAAAGTTTCAACCAGTGTTTGAGTGTTGTTGATGTTATATGGTAGATGTATGTAATACACCTTAATCATATGCTTATGAGTGGTCTCTAAATAACCCTTAAATCCCGTTTATCTCACTATGATGTATTATGCATCGTTTAGCTTAATTACACCTGTGGGTGTCCATTTAGCTAAGATCTTCAAGTGATTCATCATTGCCCGTATGATATTTGTTCATTTGTTGACAAACTGATTCTGAGTGTCCATTCCATTTAGAATTCATGTAGTTAAAATAGAATTTTTTAAAAGTGGATATTTCTGAGCACTAATTTGTTAAACTTCTCCTTTGGAGGACATCTTCGGACTGGTATCAACGGAGAGGTTAGACACATTAGTATTTGAAGATATCTAACATTTTTAAGAAATGATTTGTGACAACACATTCTAAATGGAAGGGAGCTTCAGAATTAGACTATCAAAAATTGGGTAAATATCATGTGGCAATGATGAAACATTTGAAAGCATGTGTGAAATGGACCCTCGAAAAATGGTGTAATTAAGCTAAATGTCGACTTATGTGTAATACATCAAAGTGAAATCAGCAGTATTTTGGGTTATTTAGAGACTCTAATGGAGATATGATAAGGGCGTACTACAGACATCTACCACATATAATTAACAACACTTAAAATGAGATCATGTCAATTCATGTGGGTTTGGAATTGGTTGTGACTCTTGAATTTGCTATAATTGAGTAGAAAATGATCATGAGACACAATTGAAAGAAGAAAGTCAAGAATTTCATCTAATTCAAATCGGTTGGAATCAGTAATATTGAGACCTTCCATATCTTTTGCCAAGCCAATCATTGTGCTGATTATTTGGCAAAATGTAGTGGTTGGGAGTCGTGGGAAATTAAGAGTGTTCAATTTTCAAAACTCACAGCTATTATGATTAGGCCATGTTTCAGCGACAATCAGCCTCATATCAAAGGAGAAGACCGCCAAACCTAGACACGTTAGTTTACATTTGCAGCTGTTTTTCCTTGCCAATTCTTGTCATGTTTTCCCTGTATTTATTTGGCAGAGGGTCCAAAATGCTGCTGATGAAGAGGAATCTGACAAGTTAAAAGCACAACAAAGTTCTCCCTCATGGGTGATCAGCTAGCGGGGATATGAATTGGACCTCTCTGCCACTTGATAAGCAAAGTTCTATGTCACCACTTGAGTGTAGTTCATTGTTAAAGCTTTTATCAGTTGACGTGACAATGTTAAAGCTTTTAGTAGTTGGTGTAACAATGTTGAACAAGTGCTACATTTGTTTTAATGTAACTTCAGTTGAATGAAAAAAAATGTAATTTCCCCGTATCTTTGTGCACAAATTTTTGATATTTTTTTATTCACTCATGACTTGTATGAAAATATGTATTAATTGGTATATTTATTATCAAAATGTAATATATAAGTATATATAACTTAAAATCAAATTAGATCATAACTTTATATGAGATTAGATTTTTGGCAGTAGTGAATTGATAAGTGACAGTGTTTATATTGACAAGTTAATGTGTTAAATTTGATAATTGGTGTATTTTGGATATTATCTGATATCAGGTTGTATATACTAATGTGTAGTTACTTGTTATTATTTATAAATTTACTTATCAATGTTGATTCAGTCATTTGTCAATTACAACACTTTCACTTAATTATCAATTTCTCTGTAGATAAAAAATTGATAGGGTTTTAAAACAATATGCTTTTGCTTATATTACAAACTTTGGTAATAATATGATATGA